>BQNB010050432.1:22980-41511 GCA_026074375.1 Tanacetum coccineum | reverse complement strand
GTGCAGAGAGAACGTCGGTTGCAGGACGGGGCGTTGAGAGGGAGGAGGAGGAACGCCGGTGGGTTGCCTAGAAGAAGAGGTTGATGTGATGGTGGATTGAAGGCTTTGAATTTATGAAATGAATGAGGAGATAGAGAGGTATTTTATGTTTTTATGGTGTGTTTTATGTCCTAGATGGGAATGAGTGGACTTTTTTGCACCCTTTCACATCAAAGAATCCTTTTTGTATAAGGTAAAAAAGAAACAAGCTGAAAAACTGAGTAATTTAAGCAAAAAGTAAACAAGCAAAATATTATAAGGGTTTTTCTAACATGTGCCCCAGGGGCACATGTTAAGGTGGGGACACTGGTTGTGTGTCACAGCCTGATTGGCCAGCAGTTTTGTTATTAATTATTATCAGGCCCCACAAATAACTGTTGGCCAATCAGGCTGTGACACACAGCCTGATGTCCCCACCTTAACATGTGCCCCATGGGCACATGTTAGAAAAACCCATATTATAATACACAAAGTTGAGTTTTTTGACGAGTAGTTGTTGTAGTACGGTATGTTACATAACTAAACATATGAAAGAAAAAGAAAGGCTGTTTTGAGAAAAGAAAAGTAAAATGAATCAAAGTTTCATATGCTAAAGAAAGAAAAAAAACAAAGCTTCACATGCGTACCTAACTTCAAAGGGAATTGATTTGCACACTCAAAAATTTGATTGAGACACTCTATTCTTTGCATTACATAATTGTATTGGAGTTTACAGTGTGTTTTATCTGCTTGTACTCTGAGTGTCTCAATCATAAATAAAAAGTTAAACTTATTTTCAACCCACAAATAATACTGTAAAAGAAGAAACTTTTTCAACTCCACTAAACGTGTAGGCTTTTAAAACCTTGATTTTTTTTCCTTTAAGCATATTGGCTCTAAAGTATTTTCAACTTCAAAGTGGTGTATGGGAACCACCTTCTTACAAGGTGGGTCTGCCTCTGTTGCCATTAGATTTGAATCAAACAGTGAGTTCATTTAAAACTATCATAAACCTTGAGCTCATGAAACCAATCTTAAAATTAGAAATAAAAGATAGAAGGTACATTTTCTTTCTAATCATATGCGATTTGTCCATAACCATTTGCTCCGTCAATCGAGATCACGTAGTAACTAACAGGCTTATTTAGTTAACCCTTTAAGAGCGGAGGGAGTGGTCGGCTGATAGCTTGGTGCCAAGCTTTGGCCCGAGAAAAGGCCACGGCGCACCACTCCGTGGCTCGCGCCAAGGCTTCTCGCGTCATGGCTAACAGCCCACGCGAAAACTTTTTTTTTTAAAACTATCCGTTGATAGCCGTTGGGGGGAGCGTATTTTCAAAAAAATACCCCCAAAACCCTAATTTTACCATTTTAAAAATCATATAAATACCCCCTTTTTATTTCATACTTCACACACACTTTCAATACATTTTATAACACACATTTCTCTATTTCTTTATTTTTTCACTCAAAAAAAATGAATCCCAATCCCAACCAACCAAATTGTTTTTTTCGGTATGAATAACGGACTCCAACAACAAATTCCGGGGTCGTTTCGTATCCGGGATTCTTCCACTCTACCGTCATTCAACCAAATGCTCTTCTATCTCAATTGCCAAACCCAATATTGATACCCAAAGAAGAATTGTTGTTGTTTCAACAATTTAAAATGCAACAAATGCACCAAACAACTAACCACAACATTCACAAACAAATTCACTCACTTCCCACAAAACACTTCCGAGCAACAAATCGCACCACTTGGAGTGAAGATACCGAAGATGAGAGGAGCCGCTTCCGACCCCGACGTCGAAGCCTTAGCGCGGCTGCCGTTTGAAGTCGGACCGTAAAAAACAAAGAAAAAAACCGCAAGTTGAGAAACAAAAAAGAATTCGTAATGGTCTTGGACTCACGATGAGGAAGTTGCTTTTGGCGAATGTTTCATTCAAGTTCCGAGGATCAAAAAACGGGTGTGATCAAAAGCGAGTTAACTTTTTGGGATACAAAATTCAAAATGTGTACAATAAGGAAGCGAAGATAAAAAGGGATTCACGAAGCGTTCCAAGACATGTTGAACGGGTAAGTGGACTACTATGAATGTCCGGTCTCATGTTAAGCAATTGGTGTAAGACACCGCTAGTTCATAGTCGGGAGATGATGATGATTGGATGCTCGAGGGTTTTGTATATGTTGGTTTGATACAACCGTGGGGGTGTGAGTTTAAGCACGAGTGCTTGGCTTTTTTTGAAAGGCAAAATAAGAAACAAGTGGTCCAAAACCCCATATTCAACTTTGCATTGAGAAGCGTATTATGGGGCACCGACGAGGAATCGGAGCATTTTGGAGATGATGAGTTGCCTCGACCACCCGGTTTGCAACGACTTGCTAAAAGTCAACGTTCGGGTTCTAACTCGACCGCTAGCTCCGGTTCAAACCCGGCCGCGTATCAAGAATTCATGGCGGAACAATACGAGTTAGACCGCAAAGCCAAAATGACCGTGCTCGAGAGAGAGAGAGTGAAGACCGAAGGCGGTTGATCCAATCTCAAAGGATTGCGGAGGACATGCGTGTGCTACAAATCGACACACGCGGGATGGATCCGGTCGACGCCGCTATCATCAACGCCCAAAAGGCAAAAATCCGAGCGGCATATCCACCACCTCCAAACTAGTCGGCGCCGCCAAATTTATGATTTTTAATTTTATGCATTTTAATTTTATGCATTTTAATTTTATGTCTTTTAATTTTATGTATTTTTTTTAATGTATTGTTTTTTTAATGTAATGTTTTTAATTTCAATGAATTTTATTTTTAGTTATATAAATAAGTGTATTTTAAATAAAATAGCGAAAAAAAAAAAATGCTTGGCACCAGAATTCAGGTGCCAAACCATGCCGGCTGATGAATTCTGGTAACTTTGCCATAACGTTTTTGGTGTCAAAATCCTTTTTGCTGACGTGGACACCACGTTTTGAGTGGCACCGCCACTTCATGTGCTCTAATGATACTACCTCCGTCTCATATTAATATGTTGTCATAGTTTTTTACTTTGAAAATTTTATTTTTTTAACTTTAATTTAAATATTTTTTGTTTGTTGTTTAAATCTGAATAAGAAATATTTTTAGTTTATTTATTGTTCTAAACTATCATTATTTAGGTTTTAGATCTTTAGAGGGAGGGAGGTTTTAATATTGAACCCATACTTGCATGTTTGGATATAAGATTTTGTGGGTGGTGGTTGATGGTGACGGCGGTTATGGCAGATTTAGGCTGATGGTGGCAGTGGTTATATGGGTTTGTTTGATAGTGTGTTACTTTCGTGAGTGTCGCAGCAGATTAAGGTAGTTAGGTGGTGTGATGACGGTGGTGGTAGTGGTTAGTCCGGAATAGATTGTGGTGGTTGGTTGTGATAGGGATAGACGGTGTTATATTGTTTCATTATAAGGATCAATTGAGTAATAAAAAAAGATAATGACTAAAAAAAGATAAAAACGTATGTATTAAAATGTTTGTATAAAAACGTGTATATTATAACGTGTATAAGAATGTGAATATAAAAATGTGTGTATAAAAATGTGTGTATAAAAACGTGTATAAAAATGTGTATATAAACGTGTGTATAAAAACGTACATAAAAACGTGTATAAATTTTAAAGATAATTTGAAAAGAAATTTTTATAAGAAAACCAAATTTTGAGTCAAGTATAAATGGTCGTTAATATAAAGGACCAACGTTGCCACATGATAACGTTATGGACTAACGGTGCAATTGGACTTAACTAACAGAATTAGTAAAATATGGGTTACCTGTTGGGGAGGTAAACACATACCCAAAGTAGTCGGAATTTGAAAGTTAGATATAGGGGTGTTCATCGGTTCTGTTTTCGGGTTGTGGGTTAAATGGTTCGGGTTCATCGGTTTGAAGATTTTTAAAGTCAAAACCAAACCAATTATAAAACGGATAAAACCAAACCATACACCAAATTGGAATTCGGTTTGGTTTTGGTTAAAACCAAGAAAACAAAATTCATGTAAACTCTAAAATTGAATCTAGAAGTCACAAATAAAAACCTAAATTTTCAAATAAAAGTACAAAACAAACGGTCTCACAAAGTGCTCAAGTAAACTAACAAAAACAAAGCTTAAGAAACGAGAAGGTTCAGAATTTTTTAAAAAAAATAACGTGGGAAATTAATGAAAGTGAAATTAGATACAAAAATTTCTTCGAACAAACTTTCAGAAGTACTTTATTAGTCATAATTTTACATCTTCAAGCATCCAATCTCATTATTCAAGCCTTGGAAAACAAGGCTAAACGGTGATGGATTAAGGAGGTTATGTCAGAAGCATGGAATTAATTTTGCCTCTTATTCAAGAACTAAAGCGGTGAGTATTAGTTTATCACCAGTAAGGATTTGTGGGGAAATCAGATTTTCGACTCATGTTGTAGATCTTCAAGTCGGTTGTTATGGATCTGGTATCCATTATGTATGTGGAATCTAACATGTTTCGTTAAAGAGCTAGTTTCTATTGTGATTATTTTGTTGCTTTTGATGGGGCACTTGGGCTTCTCCAACCTCTTCATGCCTTCTTATTTATCCGTTTATGCTCCTCATAGAGTTGAATGATAGGCAGGTGATTTATATGGATTATCTTACATACGATTATTGATAGTGGAGGTGATACGTGATTATGGGTTGACTTTAACGAAGTTCGTTCGGATCAACAGGAAAGGTTTCGTTCTACGTTTAAATAGCAAGGGGTATTGATTTTATACATTTTATCTTTCTTACGCATGTTTAATTGATTCTTCCCTAGAAGGTTATTCTTTATGCTTTTAAAATGGGCTAACAAGTTCGGCTTCAAAGATTGAGTAAATTAGGTCCGTTATCTTATTTCAGAAGGTGTTTTTGGATTTTATTTCCTCATTCTTTCAGCTCTATTTTGGATCGACACCTCTTACTGATCACCTGTCCTTATCTTTTAATCTGCGGGGAGGAAACATATTATGATTATGAGTCTTCTCCATTTTCTGGTTATTTTTCCAATTATTGGTTTGCCATGGGAGGGTTTCAATTTCTTTTATCGTGGAATAACTACCTGGAAGTCATTAAATATTGTTGAGCCAAACGGTTTAATTCGGTGAAAGATATTAAAGTTGAAAGCTCTTCAAGTTGCTATCAAGGCTCTTAGGTTCGAAAGGAAGCTAACAAAAAGGTTCAAATGACTGGAAAGTTCAACATTTAACTATATTCTCTCAGTATTGTTGATAAGCTTTATTGATCAAGATAATGAGTTAATGAAGGTTTCTTATCAAAAGAATCACGCTTCTTTATGTTCATTCCTGGTGACTTATTACTAATAGGAACGGATCGCCATGGAGGATTTCTTAAAAAGCCAAAAATCCGGATGGTCCATTGAGAGGGGTTATGGTGAAAGCTCCAAATTATTTACAACATGGTTATTATGATATAAAAAGAGATCTACCAACTCGCCATTCGTGGGAAAACCTCTTGTAAATAGGGATATAATAGGGAATGGATTTTTTTTGATTTTATTTTATATTTTCGGAATACTCTACTCTGAGGTCAAAAAAATAAATTAAACAAAAAAAATGTATTTTGTTACTCATTTTCAAGTAGACAGCAATAATTTATTTTCGCTATCCAAGCTCCTACCCTCCCCTAGTATTTCTGCTTTGTCCTTCACTTTTCTCCTAACTAGCCTTCATATTTCAGTTTTCTACCGTTCAAGATTTGGATGTGTTTCTCTGTTACTTATGAAGAGTGTCTCTTCCAAAGAATAGGGCTTGTTTAGGATTATGTGGCACTCCAAAAAATCACCTGGCCAGATGGAATTTTCCTGTGAAAAAAAAATTTTTTTTTACCGTAAGTATTGGACAACAATTGATTGATGATGTGTTTTGAAAATCGCTGTCTCCTTCGCATCGGCATACTTTGGTCAGTGATTTTTTTTTTGTTGATATGGGCATCCTTCCATTGAAGGACTGCTAACTCCTTCTTTTATATAGGACCTTATGTTCCTCAAGATCCAAGATGCCCAAATTTGTGAAATAACCTTTCGTCCTATAAGTTCTTATTCGGGAGCGTTACAAAATCATAGCAAAATATTTTGGCCAAAGATTATGTCTAGTATGCTGCTCTTTATCTAATTAAGTTGATGTATCAATCGGCTTTTGTTGCTTAATATATTAAATTCTTGATGGGCTTTCTTCTTAATGTGCTTCTATCTTTGGTGTAAGTTAAAAAAGCTAAATGGCGATGATTTTAAAGGTGGACTTTGAAAAGGCTTTTAATTCTGGTGAAATGGAACTACTTAGATGAGGGACCCTAAAGGCTTTTGGTTTTTTTGGCTTAAAATGCGTAATTGGATCAGTATTGTACTTAAACAAATGCCATGGGGGATCGGTGCTCGTTAACGGAATTAGCCCTACTTTGGAGTCTCAGTTCCATAAAGCTTAAAGCAAGGTGATCTCATCTCTCCTTTTTTATTTTATTTTGATTTATTGGGAAACTTCTTCACCTCTCGTTCAAGAGAGTCTTAAATAGCCGTGGTGTTTATAATAAAAGGTATCCACCTTTCTAAACGACTCTTTCACGATTCTTCTTCCATTTGTTTTTAATGCGGGATGACTGTTATTCTTATAGTCTTATTGGTGGAGTGGAACAACAATAACATTCAACTCTTATTGGTGTGTGTTGGGTACCTTTTATACTTAGCTTCAGGCCCTTAAAATTAATTTCCAAAAAGCAAAATTTGATGGGGTTGGTGTTTGCTCTACTATGCTATCTGCAGCATGCATGCTTCTTTGATTGGCATGCTATTTTTTAACATGCTCCCTTCAAATTATCTTGGGTGATGGTTGGTAGCTAATTCATGTCAAGAAATAACTCGTGGGACGATGTTTATCTCTAAGGATTTCTTCGAGATTGTCGCCAAAAATTGGATGGAAGACTTAACATCCTTTCTTTAGACGGGCCTCCCCTTACCTTTTAAAAGTCGGTACGGTTTCTTTACCTCGATTCGCTTTATCATATGTTATATTCAAGGTTTCCATGATTGGCTGTGGGTTATTAAATCATTTGGAATCTCTATTCGTCGAAAATTTTCTTTTATGATGTTGATGGTTCTGATTGGAAAGCTTGCTTGATTTGGCTGGAATTATGGGTTCTAACCTCAAAAAAATAGAATGGTGGGTCTTGGTGTCTCTAGTTTTTTTGCCAACATAATCGGCGCTCTACTTTTCAAGTGGGTTTGGAGATTACTAACTGATGGTTCGTCGTTGTGGACTCGTTTTATTAAGCTATCTTGGTAACAAAGAGTTTAGGATAACTCATAAGTTTGATTCCTAGAAGATCTCATGGCAAGACGTAATTCTTGCTATTCATTCGCTTCAAGGTAAAGGTATATAAATCATTATGGAGGATTTCATTCAAAAAAAAAAAGTTGGCAACGGTAAGATACTTCTTTTTGGGGTGATTTCTTGGGTAGTTAGATAGACTGTTTGCGTTGAAGGTTCTGTATAATAAAGGTTATATGTTTTTAGAGTGTCGTAAAAATCTAATTAGATGTTGCCGAGGATAAATGGAGTCTTTTCCCCTTTGTCTCAATCTTTTGTGGTTGCCAAGAGGTGGTGTGGAGCAGGAAAAATTATTGGTTTATCTTTGCTCGAAAGTTGTTGCTGATCTTGTGCTCCCAAATATATCAGATAGATGGTGTTGGTCTTTAGAAGGCTCACAAGAGTTTTTTGGATTAAAATCCTCTGCTTCTTAATTGTATTCTCTACTAGTAAGAAAGCTTGAATTTCACCAACGGATTTTCCGACGGACAGATTTTCGTCGCTAAATTACTGAGGCTTTTCCAACAAATTAACAACAGATGATAATTTTTAAAATTCAGTAGGAAATTTGTCACAAATAAATATTATTTCCTACGGATTTCCGAGGCAAAACTAAACAATGACTTGTTGACCCAATTTGTCTAAATGGTCTGCTTACAAAGTAAACTCAGTCCTCATTTTTATTCTTCCCTCTAAAATATCACTCACTTTCACACACTTCACTTTTCCCGCACCATTCCATCCACCGTCGACCACCATCGCCACCATTCCATCCGCCAATCCGCCATGGCCGTCCGCCGTCTACCACTCGCCACATTCCATCCACGCCATAATTCGCCTTGGCCCTGCTCGGTCGTCTGTCATCGAACACATCACCGCCATTCGTTCCGATCACTTTCAAAAGGTTTAATTCTTCTGTTTTAGTTTGTGTTTGCTTTGTATTTGATTGTGATTTGTTATTGGTGTGATGGGTTCTATAGTTAATTTTCCAATTACTAAATTATTTGCCCTAATTTCTGAGATTTGTTGTTAGTTGTTTAGGAGGTGTCTTTTGGATAATCGGATAAGCTAATTTTATTATGGTTAGATATCAATTAGTTACATGTTTTGGAATTATTAGAATATTCATTTTTATACTAGTTAGATTTTGATTATGTTTTATTAGTTTGAAATAATCATCGGATAAAAAATTGACGTAACTGGTTTGATAAATAGAACAGTTATGTAGAGACTACAAAAATGACCACTTGTTTGTTTTCGTTTGATGTGAGGGTGGTCGTAAATTACTGTTTACAATTCATCTCCTGTAGTAAGTATTTTGTTAGGATAATGTTGATTATTGTTCTAGTTTGACTGGTGAGCTCGTATGTATAATAGCATTGTGGTTAGTGCTCGTTATATATAAGTTGCCCCCCGGGGTGCTAAGTCAGTAAGTAATACATCAAATTGATGTTAGAACTGTTTGTTGTTAGATTTCTATGAAAAGGCGGGGAAAAATTAGTGTTAGCGATGGGTATCGGTGATGTGGGGAGAAGTAATATGTTTGAGTTTCAGTTTTTTCTTTTTATAAAACTTTGTAGTTAGTGTTTACTTGTTGATACATAACTTGAAGTGTTTTTTTTTGATATAACTGTGGTATTTTTGTGTTGTATATATTGACTATCGATTTAAGTTGAAATTAGTTGTCTTTGGGTGTGTTTGGCGCGGATCATTTTGGGGGCATTTAGGAACGGTGAGCATGAGCGGTGAGCGTTGTGATCTTTAATGCTCATGTAGCAAGAAACAAGTAGCTTTATCTATTTTTTTGGAATGGTCATTTTCCAACGCTCCATGAAGGCATTTAGGAGCGTTGACATTTAGGATTTGTTTTTTTACACTTTATAATACACCCACATCAAATTCGTTACCAAAACGTTTTTATAGAAAGAAAAAAAAAAAATCTACTTTTGGCCAAACACACCTTTAGTTGTTGGGTGGCTTATAAATGCTGGAGGAAAGCATATTATTTTTTAATTTGAGTGACAATAAGTTGCACAGTTCATGTTAGTTAGCACTAATCAGGGATTTTGACGAACATGTTTTGGTTATTTTAGTTTATGTGCATTTAAGCCTGTTCTGTTTTGCCAAAGGTGTCTACATTTCTTATTCTTGATTTTGATGTCATTATAGTATGTGGACTATTCGTTGGAGTTGAACATAAACATATTAATTTCAATGCTATGAGAGTACTATTCGTGTTTTGCAGGTAGTAGTGTTGATTGCTTTGCACTCCATCACAGTGCAGTGGTCGTTGAGTGTGGAATGGACTGGTGCAGGCATATGATGGAAATAGCTAAGCTTTTCTTACTGATTTTGATCACTTATTAATAAGGTTTAGTTGTAAATTTTTTTTTATCATCATAGAGGTTCTTTAGTGTTTATGGTTTGCAATTAATGGATGATGTTTATCATTTTTTAATGTTTTTATCTTAGTTCTCGTATTATAGAATAAATAAGGTTATATTAGTCCCTGTTTTTTATCAGCCATTGCTTCGGATTAAATAGCCCCTTTTTTTAGTTACAGTTCCCAATCTCAGAAGTGTAGGTATGCTTATTTTCCTGATGCATTTGACAAAGATTATGGAGCTTATTTTTGTTTATTGGATAATTCACACAGTAAAGGTTAGTTGTCTCATTTTTTGTTCATTTCACATTTTGGGTCAATTCGGGGTTATGTTCGGTCAAATGGAAATCACACAGGAAAGTTAGTTGTTCGCGTTGTTGTTGGGTATGTGTAGCGCTCGTGATTAGTGTTTCCTTCAGAATAGTGTTACAGTTATATTGAACTAAGTATTAGTTGTATTAGGAATTTATGTATTGCTAAATTTGTGATAATTATTATAAACATGTAATGGTTCGTAGACTATACTTTTGTTTTTGATTAAAATGTGACTAAATGGTATTCTCTAGTTATTACTTGGATGTTCGCACTTTCAGTTCTAATTTTACGGGGGGAATACTTGCTTGCATTTTCTTACGTTGGTGGTGTGTTTGTTTGTAGATAATATTGACAATTACTAGTTTGATGGTGGGATCCTTTTAATAATCCATTGGAATTATTGTGGTCTTAAGCAGCCCCGCTTTGGTATGAGTCAAATTAGATGCTAGGCTTTGTTTTATGTGGTTGCTTTTCTGTTTGTTGATGGATGCTTATTATTGTTATTGAATTGTAATACAGTCTTGATAACGTCCTATACGTTTATAGGTCATATACAAACTATAGATGTTGGTTGACCTTAAGCACCTGAGGTTACAGATTGTTATATGCTGTTTACAACTTTGTTTTGTTGTTAGTGCATTTGCTCGTTGTTCGTGAGTACCTCCCTACCAGTCACTCTCTCCTCCATACTTTGTCATTACATCTCATATCTGTACTCATTTTGTTGCTCTATTCTAGTGATGTGAGGGTTATGTGGGATCAAAATACAGTCCATTAACGATGTTTTGGCTTTACAGATAAATTAACTTCTTTATTATTACAATATCAGTATTGGGAAGAGATGATTTTTTGGACTTTGACATTTTGCCTTTGGATGATCAAATTGCATAATTATTAAGACTTAACTGTGGTCCCTAGGCTGCATAGGTTTTGGTTCTTTTGTTATCTAAAATGTACTGATAATCAGTGTTTGAGGATTGTTTAGTTATTCTTCATTTATCCTTTTCTTCAGGGGAAAGAAGTGGCTTGGTTTTAGTTACAGTATGGCAGCATATGGCTGCAACTGGGCCCACAAAAAGTGCTGCTCACTAGTTGATTGGAAAAAAATCAGGGTTCAGATTCCAAAAACTATAGTGTAGCTGTTTTGTTATTGTACTTACTAGCGTGTTGCGTGACTCATGTGGTAAGTGCGTGCACAAAAGATTTGAAGCGTATTTCTACTCAAGCTTAAAGTCTAAGTAATGTTGATTTATAACATGTTTTTCCATTGGCTCTTTCTTCTTTGATTAATCTTATTTGGTTCTGGATATCGCAGCAAAAGAATTTTTTCAAAACTCTGGAGGAGATATAACGGTCAAGAGATTTATTAGGGTCCTTGAAGCTCTTGCAAACGGAACAGTGGAGAGTCAACGGTAGTTTCTTTAACTGCTATTTATATGCTCTTAAAATTTCTTGAGAAATGTGATTTCTTGTTGCTATTAAAGTTCTTAAAGTAACTGCAGCATCACCCGTCAAAGTCTTTGATTACTATATTCCAATATTGTGTTTAGAAAGTTATTTCTACAAGCTTTAGGCATTTTAATAAGACTTGATACAATTTAGGTGCAACTTCTGGAAGAGACAGTAAAGAAGTTGCACGAGGATAAAACACAAATGAGTATCATCCCCGCCCAATTCCCATTGGAAAATTGAGAGAGTGATGAAGTTCAGTTGTTACAACGAACGTAGAAACGTCAAGTGTAAGGTTACAACATGCATCAACGGGAATTAGAGGCGAATGCTCGTGAAGAACACAGAGGGAGCGGCAGCGATAGAGGAACAACATTAACTCGATGTTAAAAGAAGTTTAACAATCCATGTCTCCTTCAGTGGTTTGGATATTGTCATATCATTATTGAATAATTGGATTAGATACTCTTATTTCATTTTATATATTTTGAATGTTCTGATTTGGATGTTGAATTAAATGCATCTTTTCCCATGTGGATTATAGACATATATGTTTGATTTTGAATGGTCCTTTTTATTTATTGGTTTCATCTCAGCTGTTCTATATACGGGATTTCATAATTTTTTGTTATAACCTGTCTAATTATATGCTTTTTTCCGATGATTACCGATGACTAATTGTGACAGAACTGTGACCTTTTACCGTCTACAGTTCTGAGTGATTTGTGACGACATTCCGACAGAATTGGTTCTGACAAATTTCCGACTGAATTGCCAACAAAATTCCAAACAGGACCATTTATCTGTCGTGTTTCCGACAAAAATTCCCACCCCGGGCAGAAATGATTGACCGACTAGATTCACCGACACCTAATTTCCATTACAAAGCCGTCGGAAACCACCTATACCGACAGATTTCGACGGTAAACGCTCCCTTGTCGTATAGACTGTATGTTTTTTTAGTGAATACATAATCTTGCCGGAAGATGAAGTTCAACTCCAGATGGCTTATCGAGTCGTTCCGGATCAAGGTAAATGTTTATGCTGGAAGGGTTTGCTTGGATAAATTACTAATTAGAGCTATTCTGTGTCGCTCTAGAGGAATGCATATTTCATCAATTGCTTGTCCCCTTTGTAATTCGGCTGTGGAATCCACTTCTCATTTTTTTTCGCTTGTCCCTTGGCTCGCCAAGTTTGGAGAAACTTTTCTTTTAACTCCTATAACGAGTGGCTCATCTGGATTGTCAATATTCGTTTACATAAGCATTGAACGGTGTCTTGAAGGTTTTGTTACGTGAATGTGGTTGGTAATTTGGCGCTCAGAAATCAATTGCTCTTTGGGAAACCGACATTCTAATACCAAGGCGGCTCTTATTATTCGATGATGGTAAGTTTAATTTTCTTATACGTGGTTGTGCTTAGTCGATTATGTGTTGTATATGTTTAAATTGGGTCACTTGGTTACAAAAACCCTAATATTTGTTATCTTTTAAATCTTTTCTAGTTCTGTAGTTTTTAATATAAATTGTTGTTCAAAAATAAAAAGTTGGTTAACTCTTGTCTCAGTTCTTTCTTGCTCAGTTCTTCCTAGATATGCCTTTCCAAAAAAAAAGTTCTTCCTAGATATGTATCAATGTTTGATTTGAGAAGTGATCAATTTAAAGGATCTTTTAAAAAACTAGGATTGCTAATTAGGATAATAAAATAGAAAATATGCATATATAATTAATCCTTTTTATATGTATTGAGATTTTTGGTTTTTTCGGTTTGGTTTTGTTTTTGCAAACCATAACCAAACCAAACACCAATTAAATACTTCGGTTCGGTTTCAAACCAGACCATACACCAATTTAAATTTTCGGCCTGGTTTTATTCGGTTTTGGTCTAGTTTATTTTTCGGTTTGTTCGGTTTCAAACCAAACACTGAACACCCCTAGTTAGATACCTATATTTGAAAAAAAATAAGATGGGTACCTAGAAAAAGAAATGGTGACAAGCTATATACCTTTACAAAGCATTTTCCCAATAAATAATGAAGGATACATGGTTCTTCATAAATGAGAACATATTATTATAATGCAAAGTATTTTCACAGAAAGTGTGAAGATAACTATGCTCATGAAGACGAATCTTATAAGAATATACTTCTTTCCCAAACGGATTTGGTCATCTTTCTCTCATGCAACGAGCCGCTTAGCACGCCATCACTGAGGCGATATTAGAAGAACTAGAAAGTATCCCTCTTTTTTGTAGGCAAAAGATACATGTATAGTACTTTTTATGAGCCAATTTTCATTACCCGGAATTAATAATTTGTAGTATATACTTTAGGAAAGCAAACAATAACATGTTAATTTGAGGATTATAGAAGGCCAATAGCAACAGCAAGGAGAACAAGAGTAAGAAGGTTAAGGAGAATAAGAGGAAGAAATATAGGTAGTAAAAAAGGAAGAACAACAAGAAGGAATGTCATAAAGATAAGGGGGACGATGAGGAAAATGAAAAGAGGGGTGGAGAATATGAGGAGAAAAAGTCCCATGATTAAAAATAAATTAATCTATCTACGTATAATTGTCTTCTTATATTCCTCAATGATCAAAGTTGATAAATAACGAGATGGATATATACGTAAATAATATCTTTGTTTTTCATCATATTTGCATGTTTTTAATACGTCTGCAAACTCTTCTTTACCGTTTTAAGTTGTGTGTGTTAAAATGGGTATAAAGTCCCAAATACGTGTCAATGTGTTAAAACTAGCATTCTTATTTCTTTATGCAATCTTACACGTAAATAGTACTGTAATGTTTATTTGGAGTTAATTGTTAAAAGGCAAGTGACCAAAATCACGATTTGAAATTTGTTCATGTGATTCTGGTGTTTAAGACTGTTAATCATCTTGATATCATTAATAAAAGTAATTACCTGAATGTAGAATTTTCGTATTTCGGAGCTTTTAATTTGGTTCGTCCCCTGTTAGATATAAAACGGAAAACATAGTATATCTCTGTTGGTACGTATAACATAAATGTCATAGATTTCACATTTAGACTTGTTATTACAAAAAGTGTGACGGGGTATGAGTTGGGCTTAGATCGCTTGTTGGGCTGAACCTCCAAGCTCTTTTCGAATTGAATCTTGTACTAAACAAAGTGATTGATGATGATTCCCTGCACAAATGGTTAAAACCGTTAGCCTTACCGTGGGGACGGGCCCCACGATTGGACTCCGGCGTAAGAATAAGTATTCATGTTGTCAGAGAATATATGTGTGTTAAAAAGGTTTCAGAAATTATGTACCTTATGGTGTGTCAGAGGACTCCTATTTATAGGGGAGTCTAGTACTAGGGTTTCCTAGTATTTCGTTTGTAACGGTCAGTGGCCAGAGTGAGAACATTGTCGGGCAAGGGTCCGCACGTAATCGTGGTTGCGGACGTAGATTGCCTTCCGCAAGTTTGTTGCCGAAGTTCCTTATCTGCGTGCGTCTTGAAACGTCCGGGCCGCAGCCAGCTTATCTTCTGGGCTTAGTGGCAGCTCGTGTGTTTTGTCATGTTGGGTCGGGGCCCAAATGTGTATAGTATGAAATAAGCCTGTTATTCATACTATACGTCATCAAGTCCCCCCAGTCTAGTTCGTTTGACGCGGTGCGGCGCCTATTGTGCGCATTAAATGTTTACTATTAGATTAAGGTTCCGCTGCTATTTGCCTACTTTTCGCGATATTTGCTTCATTCCCGCGCTTTTCCTTAAGTCGTTAGGTAATGTTAGGGTGACGTGTACTTACCTTGACCTTTCGTTTTCCTGACTGATTTGACTTAAATGGCAGTTATTCAACTGTCATCACGTTTCTTCCCGGCCATTGATTGCGTTAGTGGGTTACACGTGTCATCATCCGGATGATGTTTGAGTTAAATATACCAAGGGTATAAATATCCCTTCCTTTTTCACTGTTTTCTTTTCCAATTTATCTCTATTTCGGCCATTGTTACAGTTCTTCAAGCTTTCAACTATTCACGTTTTCTACTGCTTCATCTTTCTTTAGGCTACCAGGTTAGGTCTTCTTTTTTTTCTTATACATCACGATGAGTACCATTCGTGATATTAAATCTAAGTTAACTCAAAAAGCGTTAGATGCACTATGCACCAAGTATCATATACCTGCTTGTGTTCATCCCATGTTACCTGGCCCGGACAAAAATATTTTACAAAGTCCTGATGGCAAGGTTGGCGTGTATACTCGGTTCTTTAATTTTGCCAACTATCGGATTCCTTTGTCTCAGTTTCTTGTGGATGTTCTTGACCATTTTCATATTCATCTTTCTCAACTGTCCGTGTTTGGGGCGGCCAAAGTTTCTCACTTTGAGATCTTATGTCGCGTCCACGGACCTTCTGTCAATTGCTTCCGCATGTTCTACACTAGTTCCCAATGTTTTAAAACCCGGGTTGACCCGGCCGGTTGAACCGGGAACCGGCTCGGAGACCGGGCCGGATGTGATCGGGTTTTTGCTTGTTTGAAAACCGGATTGAACCGCCGGTTTTTTGTCGACCCGGGTTGACCCGGTTTAATAAACCGGCCGGGTCATGACTTTTAATAAAAAATCAAACAAAAAAACTTTTTTTCCCATCAACCTTTTAGTTGACAAATTTAAATGGTAAGCACTAATGTTAGTACGTAATATAAATGTTCACATGCTAATATGGCTCTAGCCATTGGCTTTAACGCAGGAGGGAATTGTAGTTGCAACGTGTGACGTTACATAAATGTTCCTTGTATATGAAACTTTGCTTATTGTTTTGGTTGTATGCATGTCGCAGGTCATAAACTTGTTCAATTAAAGGTGAATTATGCATGGGTTTGAACTCAATGTTAATGCTAACAAGCTTATATCTATATTATTATAGATTTACAATTTAAAAACAAAGCTTATTAGTAGAGTTTTAATTTTTTTTATCGGTTCAATCGAATATAAAAATAAAGTCAGATAAATTATGAGATCATGCAACACTACATATTAAATATCGAAAAAAGTATATATACATATAAAACCGGTTTGACCCGACGGTTCAATCGGTTGAACTGGTGACCCGGTGAACCGGCGATTAAACCGGGTCGATAAAAAAACCGGGTTTTAAAACATTGCTAGTTCCTACCCTAAGAGGTGGATGTCGTTTGTCAAGTGCTCTGACGCGGCTCCTGTTTGCCACAACAAACCGTTAGATTCCGTAAAAAACTGGAACGATCACTTTTTCTGGGTTGATTCGACAGCCTTTCCCCTTTCCGTGTATTTGAAAAGCAAGATTTTAAGTAAAGAACCCCCCTCCCAAGCTTTCTCAATATGATACAGAAGCGTGCGACTTCTTGCGTACTCATACTGCCCCATTTCGGAAATTTTCGGAATCTTTCTTATGCTAGGTTGGTATAAGCTGGTATTATACGCTGGATGAGAACTGCTATCCGACGTTTTGGGATGGCCAGGAGGGTGGGTATATTTTGCTTTGTATCCCAGATCTTATTGTGTTGCTATTATTCCTGACGTTTCTCTTTTACTATGTTTGCAGAGATGGATTTGTTTGCGTTCATCCGCCACTCTGATCCTACCAAAGTACAGATATGGGAGAGAGATCTTGCGGAGAGGGAGGTTAAGCTGCTGAAGATGACTGAAGGTCGCACTGTTTCATTGGATCCTCCCGTTACTGCTGCCTCAGGGGATAGCGGTGATAGCATCGATAAGTTGTTTCACGAGGGGGATGATGTTGGTCAGGAGCATTCTGTCGAAAGGGATGATGATGTTTTGGAGGAAACTATTTCCAAGGATGTTTCGGAGGTTGCTGTTGAGAAAAACAAGAAGTTTAAGCGGAAGAGGAAAACAACTGGGGATGCTAGTGCTTCTACTTTTCCTCCCAAGAAACTAAGAGAGGATTATCATGTCGCGGCTTCCATTACCGGCGGGAAGTCCCTTGCTACTATCCGTAGTTTGATTCCGGAAGGCTCTAGCTTCCCGAGTGGGATTGCAGAACCTCGAGATGATGGACTCGCAGACTCTGTGTCCGGACTCGATTTACGGACCTGTCCTCCCTCCAAGAGGTATGTGATATCTTCAGACGATTCTCATTATTCAAATTCACGTTCTGAGGTTAACTTTTTTGCCAGATCTGCTGTTGTGGACACCCTCGTAATGACTATTGCCATTACCACTATTGTTGTTGTTGACGCTTCCGTTGTTCAGGTCTCTAAGGATAAGGTCAGGTCTGGGAATCTTGAAACTTTTAGGGATTCTGCGTCTGCTGGTGGGGCTAATGTGAATGCCGCCAGTTCCCTAAAGTTGAATGAGCCAACGACTTCATCCGGTTCTTTTTATGATTCTCAAGATCTTGATTCTAAGACCCTGCACAACATATATGTCCCTAAGTGGAAGGTGACGAATGAATCCGTTCTTGACGAACCGTATGTTTGTCTCAATTTAACGGACCGTCTTGCCCTACCTGCTCTTTTCTCCCAACTGCGTTCTATGGACTATGACCAGTTATATGCTGAGTTTAATGTTGGGGCAGCACGGCAGATGTGTCTGGGAGCGGAAGTGGGGATGCGAGCGGAACATACGTTGGAAAAAAAGACTGTCTTAAAGATAAATGTGTTGAACAAACCACCTTCCTCTCAGAGAAAGACGATGAGATTACTCATATAAGATCTTTATTATCTTTGAAAGAAACTGAGGCTGTTGAAGCTATCCGTCTTCGCAGCCAACTTTCTGTAGTGGAAGTCGCGGATGCTGCTAAGAGCACTGAGTTGAGGGATTTGAAAGAAAGAAACTTTGCGCTTGAGGGAGAGAAGATGCTTTGTCTGAGAAGGTCGCAACCCTTGAGTCCGTGACGACTTCGAAAGAGACTGAATTGGCGTCTCTTACTGCTCAGGTTGCTCAACTTACTTCTGATCTGTAACACCCCCAAAATGGGTCGCAGCGGAATATGGGTTGGGGAATGTTACTTCATAGATCAACAGCACGAGATAA
>BQNB010050432.1:1798-21671 GCA_026074375.1 Tanacetum coccineum | reverse complement strand
TCGGAAGATAGACTATTATTTTTCCTAAAGTAATTGTCTTATCTGACGGGATATACTATATATTATTACGACACGCGTTTGACGTTTATCAAAATGGCGCCGCTGCCGGGGAGAGGTGTAGCGATTTTTTACGGGATTGTTTGTGTTCGAGTCTTGAAGATCCTTTTCTCGAAAAGTTTATTTTCGTTCTTAAAAAAATTACCAAGTTGGTAAAAGAACACCAACATATAATACTTTCAACTGAAGTATTATCCATTAATAAGTTCCCGAACCAAAGAATCAAAAACTTACCTTTTGTGTCTCTCGCGAGGTACGGCTCACCTTTGAAAGTTAAACAAACTCCTTTGTGCGTTTTTCTTTTAGAGAGTTACCGAGAAGCGAGTTGATTATTAGGTTTAAGTGTCTTATCTCATTGTCCGTATTTAAAATTTATTGTGAATACATTGTTGAAAAGCCAATATATATATATATATATTTTTCTTCTTATTTCTATTTTTATTTTTCCTTTTCTTTTATAAATATTAAAAATACCAAAAATATTTTTTTTTATTATCTTTATAAAAAAATTTCAAAAAAATATTCTCCTTTATCCTCTTACTTCATTTAATTCTTATCTTCTTTATCCTCTTATCCGTTTAATTCTTCGACATGTCTTCGTATAACCATTTTGGTTGCTCGTGGTGTGGAGGTCCGTTTAATGGTGGAAACCGTCCGGGCTGTAGTAGTGTAGGATCCGGAAATGAGTTTGTCTATAACCCAAATCCTTATTCTTATAATGAAACACCGAACTTCTTCAACCAACCTCCACAGCCCCAGTACGAGACATACTCGTGTGAGTTATGTGGGAACGATTCTCACTATGGGTTTGATTGTCCACCACGGGTACCGCTTGTCTATGAGAAGGAACCGTGCTACAATCAAAACTTTAGTGATAACTGTGGGGGTCCTCATGAAAGTTTTCAGTGTCAACCAATGAACCAAAATTTCTAAAATTTTAATTCTTTCGGTTTTGACCAATCCCAACCCCCACAGTTTCCCGTCATTCATCAACCTCCTCAAGAAACGAGTGTGGAAATTTTGCAAGCTAAAGAAGACTTAATGATTTCTATAGAAACCTTTTTAAAGAAATTTAATCGTATATCTTTTAGAGAAACGCCGAAGGTTTTAATGCAAGCTTGGGACAAATTTCTTGAAATTAAGCATGCTCAATCCGAGGAGGTACAAGAATTGCTTAACAAACTTCTTGAAGATGTGCAAAATATAAGTGAGGAGCTGGCAGAGTTTATTAATAGTCCGAGTTGGAGTCGTCTTGCCTTCTACTTAGATGATGACGAGGAGTATACTATTGCAATCACACCCGATTTACCAACCGAGGAACCCGATAACTCTCTAAGTATGGGGGATGAGCATCTTGACACTATTCCGGCAACGGAATCGGACGAAGTAATAAAGTCTAGTGTTGAGAACCTTGTCCCAATCCCAAGTGAGTCCGAGGTTACTTCCGATAATGAAAGTGAGTGTGATGTGCCCGTTAATGATGAATCTTCTCCAATTTTTATGACTTTCTCGAATCCTCTCTTTGATTCTAACGACGATTTCACCTTTAGTGATGACGAGTCACTTTCTGATGAGGACGTTCCGATGGAAAATTTCAAAATTTATTCAAACCATCTTTTTGATAATGAAGAAATCATTTCTACTAAGATAGATCCGCATTATTTCAATGTCGAGTCTAATGTTATCGAATCTTTGCTTAATCGAGATACATGGATTGATTCTTCACCTAAGTTTGATTATCTTCTTGAGGAGTTCTCCGGTGAACTGGCTCATATCAATCTAATTCCACCGAGAATTGAGGAAGTCGACTTTGATCTAAAGGAAGAAATCTGTCTTGTTAAGAATTTGTCGTATGATAATTCATCTCCACGACTACCAGAAGAACTTAATGCGGAAATTGATGATACGATTCTTGAGTCTCTCTCTCCATCTCCTATCCCCGTTGAGGATACTAACTCTCTTATGGAGGAGATCGACTTATTTCTTGCTTCCGATGAATTGATGCCACCGGGCATGAGAACGATGATTATGACTCGGAAGGGGATATTCGTTTTCTTGAAGAATTACTTAGCAATGATTATCCTCCCCTTCCCGAAAATGAGTCATCTAACCTTGATTATTTTAATGATCCGTCATCTCCTCGTTGAGATTTGCATTGATTTTGATCCCGATACAGGTATTTTGACGACCAAAATGGTGAAGGGAATTTCTGAACATTGTGTTCTTATGCCTAATACTTTGCCCACCCTTCCCACAGTTTTTAACACCCTCCAAATGGGTCCACGGAATACATGGGTGGGAATGTTTACTTCATACACACACACACACACACAACGAATAAAGAACGATCGCTATTATGAGTCGTTTAAAATTGCGATAACATTGGATTAAAATAGACTCTGTTTGCGTTACATAGCCGCCAGCTTAAAACTAGTATCATCCATGAAAAGTAAAGATTTTAAGACATAACAATATTCCATAATGTAATGCCATCCAAATCTTTATATAATAGACCTCAACAATGAGACCACCAATTGTATCCTTGTTCTCATACCTTATTGACCTGAGAACAATATGCTTTAAAAACGCTCAACATAAAAGTTGGTGAATTCACAGGTTATGTAGATGTATAAAGAAGCGACGCACAAGATTTCAAATGTAAGACATAAACAGCATACAATACTCAAAAGTAATTTACGAGTGCACTAATTCAGAACACCGCGAAGCTCGACATATATGTATGCAATTAATTGCACTAAATTCCCACTATGTAGATGTACAACCCGCAACATCCAAATTTTTCCTACATGTATACGTTCGTTTTTCGGTACCCTCCGAAAACTAAGACGCTACTCACACCGAGACGGATGTCAATCCAAGATAGATCTATATCAAATAATCATTCAGCGGATCGGCTAACGTAGCAGTTGACAGTTCATGAGGGTGGGCAATAGTGGATAAGCTACGTTAGGGCCAACTCGTAATATGTTTTAAAAGAGTACTTGCGTCCAAATGTAAAACAATGCATTTCTACACCCCAAAGTTGTAAAACAATATAGTTTGATAAAAGCGGGCTATGAACCACCGAAGTGAATGATTGTATATCTAAATAAATGAGTGAAATCGCCGCCGCGGCAATTTTGAAGCAACCTAAATTTAATTATAGGCCGTATGAGTATAAATGAAATTCATGTAAATAAAACATCACATATTGCATACACACACACCACCTATTAGTTTTTATTAATTAAAAATAAAAGTTATAACAATAATTAACTCGTACTATGTTAAGAATTAAAGCGTGTGTAGCTTTGCGTCCGTAGAAAATATTATTTATGCGTTTCTATAAATGCATCGTTTTAAAATATATATGATTTAAAAATGAGAGATTTTATTATATTAATTATTTTATAAAAGTTTATATAAAAAATATAGAGTAATGCGACGCGAGTTTTAAAACTCATATCTTTTAATGTTTCGACATCCGTTTTTATAAGATTATCTATAGAGTCCACATACTCCCGTATTAAAGTAATTTAACAACACACACACACACACACACACACAATAAAATAAAAACCCCCTGATGACAGTTAACTCTTACATGTTCATACACCGTTTATAAAAGTCTATTTATTAAAAAATTAATACACGTCAACTTGTTAAATCATAACTCAGTCGATTATACCACCGTTCCTCGCATCCCACATCTATTCCTTGATATAGTAATGTAAGAAAATTATTATCAGATCATATATTATAAAATTTAAACCAACTGATGAAACAGTTAGATTTACTATTCACGAGTCAGTTTAAAAAAATTTTATATAGAATAAATATAAAAACTTATAAATAGAACTGTGTAAACTACGTAACTATATTCGATTATATAATGTCCGTTTTTCGAGTTCGTTTATTTCCGTATGGGTTCCTATTAAGGAAAATTATAAACATAATTAAGATTTATGAGAGTTTTATATAATCTGATGAACCAGTAAAAAGTTACTGTTCCATACATCAGGCGTTATAAAACTTATTTTTATAAATCTGAATAAATATAACTTGTAAAAATCCGTATCTGTTCGATTATAAAATTCAGTTTTTCGAGTCTCTTACATGCTAACGATCCTTATAAAGAGTACTGACACTACACACACACACACACTCAATACACTAAACATACTCTATTTAGTCGAATTTCAAAAGTGTGACATAAAGATATAATTAGAAGGTTTCTAATTAAACAAGTAGTTTACAATCATTTTAATATGAGGAGAACCTTGCACCATTAATTTAGCCAGTGTTGTACCGTATATTCACAATTATAATTATCCCATCTAAATGTCCATGTCCCTTTGTCCATATGAAATTCAAAAAAAAAAAACATCATAAACTTATATAACTTTAAATGTTAATTCAAGTTGTGGGGGAGGGGTAATTAACTAATAGCGCAATAAATACGAAAACAATAGAAAATTAATAAACGTTAAAAAGAAAACTTAAATAGACACATTATAGTATCAAGTAGTGATATGAACACGAGATATAAACCACATCAGGCCTTTAAACACAAAACCTAATCAAGAAAAACCCTACAATATGTTTTCTTGATTAATCCTTGTAAACCCATCCCAAGAAAGGCGAATAGACTTCCCCACACCTTTGAGTGTCTTAGGTATTCTTAGATGAAGCAGCAGAGTTAATTCTGTGTAATACCTGGTTGTGGGAATCAGTTCTTACCATACCCTAATTGGTGAAAGTGTCTAGCCGTGGGTTTGAGGGAGAATAAGGTGTATTTTAGTTTCTAATGATTTATACTTGTATGAAAGTGAAAGAGTAATAAAGGGCTTAAGCTTTCATTATGATACAACATAGGACAAAACTATGAAACTACCTAAAATCAAAACCATGGGAGCTCATGGTTTGGAGTAACCAGATGTAAGAAACGAGATCTCTCCCTCTCGCCTAGAGCGAGGTGCGGCAGAAAGAGGGGCACCAGGACTAAGAGAAAATCATAGGAGAAAACAATCTTTAGAGGTGAGCTAGGGTACAAAATGTGAAAGGAATACAAGTACTCAGGATGAGGTATTAATAGTGTTTACATTCAGTAATCTCAAGGAGTTACACAACACACACATATGTCCGTTCTAAAGTGATATAGGAGAGAAAAAATAGATTAAATTTGAGTATGTGGTATAAACCGTGTATTTGTTTAAGTGTAGATAGCGTAAAGGCGTAGACTTCCGTGTACGACCGAATGTAAATTTATTGAACGAAACGTAAGCGTTTTACGTAACCAACAAAAATAATTATGAAACAGTATAAATAAAAGACTCCTTATAATCTAATAACACTCAATTGCTTCTGCGATTGTCAACTTTAATTTGTTTTGATGTCCGTTTAACATCGATCATGATTTTGAGTTTACGCGATTAACTATAAGATAATAATTAAGAGCGAACGCAGTAAACCTCTAAAAATAAATAATGCGGAATTTAAAATTAAAGTTGAAAATAACCTGAAAATGAAAATGTTACACATTCTCCACCCGTTAGGAGAGCATTGTCCCCCAAGCTCAAGATCAACATTCTCGCGGGTGTGTTTTTGTGAAGAGGTGCGGATACTTTTCTCGTGAACCTGAGTTCTTCGCGTTCACCACGTAACTCAGGACCTCTCTTGGAGATTCCATCGAACTTTGATGATAGGAAAAGACTTTGCTTATGCTTCTCTTGATCTCACGCTCCACAGATCTTTCCACAGGTTCCTTCAACAAAGTAAGTTTATCATCATGTGGTATTTCATCAACGGAACCGCCAACGGCTCGTCAGATAAACACTTCTTCTAATGGATTACTTGAAGTGCTATAAACCCTGCTTAACTGTTGAGGTAGTTCGAGTCTATAACATGGTTCCGCCACTTTGGCTAGCACTTGAAAGGTCACGATATACCCACGGTTCAACTTTCCCCGTTTATCCAAAACACTACGTACCCCTTTCCCAAGTGATACCTTTAACATAACTCGAGCCAACCAACTGTTGAAACTCTAAGGCTTACGCCTCCATCGGCGTAACACCTTTGGCATACGAGCAGCTTGCTTTTCTCCTCTGCTTAATTTGGACAATCTTCTCGGGTTGTTTTCATGAACAGGCTGGACCGGGAAGCCGACATCTCCGACCTCAGCCCAACACACAGGTGACCGACAACTTTTCGGGCTCATAAAGTGCCTCAAAGTGGGGCAGCTTAAATACTAGCTTGGTAACAATTCTGTTGATACTCGAAATTCATCAACAGGTAAGTGTCCCTTACCCAACCATTCCAAATGTCTTATTACACAAGCCGTAACATATTCTTCAAGGTATTGGATGGTCCGTTCACTTGTCCATCGGTCTACGGGTCGGTAATGCCGTACTCATATCCAACCGAATGTACCCAGAACAGTTCTGAAAGACCTCCAGAAATTTGGAGCGCGTAACCGAGGAGTCACTATCACAGATTATCGAGACAGGTACATCCCATGCCTGTGACCACTTCTTTCAAATATAGTTTTTTAGCTAACCTTGTCCATAGAGGTTAGTTTCCCTCAATGGTAAAAAGTGTGCAGACTTAAGGAGTCGTTACTAACAATACCCATATGGTGTCGTTTCCACTTTGCGTTCTTGGGAGCTTGGTGACAAAGTCCATGGTGATATTTTCCCATTTCCATTGGGGAATCGCTGGTTGTACCAGTAAGCCAGATGGCTTTTGGTGTTCGGCTTTGACTCTATAAAAGCATCAACACTTGCTAACATAGGTGGCCGAATGTAGCATTCATGTTAGAAAACCACCAGTAACAGATTTGCTTCATGTCTTGGTACATTTTATCGGAACGCGGGTGAACAGAATATTTCGAACTTGTGAGATCTCATACATAATCAGAAGCCCTTAGGTCGACCATAGCACGGCAACCAGCTTCATGTTGATTCTAGACACAAGGTTTCGTCCGCCTCGGTTCCAACTTTGAAAACTCTTGTCCTAGGTACTCTAGGCGGTACTTCGAGTTCTCATCACATACCGCCTACGTCTTCAGAACTTGAGGTTTTCTGGTTTTCTTGCCTCAATCTGAGCCTCCAAAATCCGCTTGGGAAGGTCCAAACTGATAGTCATAACTAAGGCCCGAACCCGTAATGGCTTTACTCGAGTCTTTATCTGCTCAATGCTCAGCACTCAATTTCGCTTTCCTGGGGGTGATAACGGATTCCATCGTAATCACTAATGCAGTTCTAACAACGGCGCTGTCTCATGTTTACTCCTTCTGGAGTCAAGGATGGTGTTTAAACTTATTGTTGAGGTCAGGTGGACACTGTACATCTTGTCCGTACAGATAATGCCTCCAGGATCTTTAAGCGAATACCACTGCGCCAACTCCAGATCATGAGTGTGTATGATTTTTACTCATGAATCTTCTAGTTGTCCGTGATGCATAAGCTAATCCACTTTTTTCTCTTTGACATAGCACCGCGCACCAACCTTTGATATGAAAGCATCACAGTAAGCGATAAAGTCCTCATTTCCTTCGGGTAACACTAGAATCGGTGCACTACACAATTTCTGCTTTATCAATTGAAAAGCTGCTTCTGCCTTGTCACTCCATTCAAACTTGATCTTCTTTTGAGTCAGCTTGGTCATTGGCTTGACGATCTTTGAGAATCCTTCAATGAATCTTCGGTAGTAGCCTGCTAAGCCCAAAAATTGACGAATCTCCGTTGCAGACTTAGGAGATGCCCAATCTTTGACAGATTCAATACTATTGAGCAGATCCACATGAAATACCTGATGTCGATTCATAATGACCAGGAACTGTACTTTTCGGGATCCAGAATTCACCATTTAAGAGAATTTTTGGCATACAACTGTTCCTTCTTAAGCAACTCCAAGATAAGCTTAGGGCTGCTGCATGCTCTAGCTTATTCTCTCGAGTATATCAAAATAAATACATCGATAAAGACAATTACGAATTTATCCAGTAAGGTTTGCACACACCCGATCATGAGACACACACACACACACACACATCATGAGGTGCATTAGTCAAACCAAACGGCATAACTTGAAACTCGTAATGCCCAAACCGAGTTCTGAATGCGGTCTATTGGGAATCTTCTTCAAGCGAACTCTTAGATTGGATGATAACACCGACCTCAGGTCGATCTTGGAGTAGATACTTGAACCTTGTAGTTGATCGAACAAATCTCAGATCCTGAAGTGATAACGTTCTTTACGACAGTTATTCAATTCCCGGCTAGACATACACATCCGGAAAGATCCGTCTTTTCTCTTCTATACAAACAAGACCGAGTAAAGCTCCGCCAAGGTGAGAGAACTGGGTCTTATAAAGCCTTGTCCGGAAAGTTCCTTCATTTTGTCCACAACTCCTCATCTCGGCGATAGGTGCCAGTACGATAAGCTGCCCGTGCTACGTGGCGCAGCACCAGTACCAATCGATTCTAAAGAGTTCCACTTGAGCGGAGTTGGTGGGATACTCACAGGCAAGTCCTCGGGAATACTTCACAGGAAAGTCTTGAACTATTGGTAGTTTTTTTTTTTCTTATTATTTATCTTCTTCTCTTTTTTTCTCTTTTTCGTTGTTCGTATTTTTCTTTTTAGGCGATTTTGAGGTGAGTCTGGGAGTGGGTTTCTTTTGGAGGGTGAGCGAGTGTTTCTGCTGTGTTGGTGGGTGTGTAGGGGGGGGGGGGGTGTGTCTTTTGTGGTGTGTGTGCGTGGTCGTTATTTATTTGGCTCTTGGGGGGGGGGGGGGGTGGTGTGGTGGGCGGTAGGGGGAGTGGTAGGGATATCTGGGTGGTGTGGGGGAGAGGGTGGGGGAGGGAGGGTGCGGAGGGGGGGGGTTTGGGGGGGGGAGGAGAGGGGAGAGTAGGGTGGGGGGGAGCGGGGAGGGTAGAGGTGGTTGGAGGGTGGGGGGGGGGGGGGAGAGGATTTAGGGGGGGTGGGGG
The DNA here is from genome assembly GCA_026074375.1 of Tanacetum coccineum. Taxonomy (NCBI): domain Eukaryota; kingdom Viridiplantae; phylum Streptophyta; class Magnoliopsida; order Asterales; family Asteraceae; genus Tanacetum; species Tanacetum coccineum. The sequence goes on along the minus strand of BQNB010050432.1, from coordinate 12,627 downwards.
GGTTGGGGGGGGGGGGGGGAGGGAGGAGATTGGGAGGAGAAGGATAGAGTAGGAAAAGGTGATGTGTTTAGGGAGTTTTTGTATGAAAAGTATATTTGTAGTGTGAGGGAGTGGTTATATTGTGGGGATTGAGGGTAGATGAAGGGTGGGAGAAGATAATGGTTTGTGGGTTGGAGGGGAGGATATGGTATTATATCTCTCTCAGGATTATATTTATTCGGTATATGGTTTAGTTGTGATTTAATGAATGAGTGTAGTAGGATTCTCTCGTAAATGTAGATTAGGATGATTTATTGTGTGTAAGTGGTAGTTTTAGAAGTTAGTGTGCAACGTCCGTATAAGTGTATTAAACCAAATTATTCTACCGTCAGCTTTCTCTAACATCATATCTCCATAGGTCCTAATTAGTGGGATATAGTCTCAATCAATACTAAAAGCGTAGGATATGAAACTTCTATCCACCATGTCAAATAGTATTGAAGCATAACGGTTATTTAGGAGGAACGTACCCGTGACAACATTAGAGTTCAGGTTTGTTCCAGCAGAGCCCACAGCATAAGCTCTTCGCTGCAAGGCATTTCATTCGCCGCGATTCCCTTGATTTCACATTCTTCAGCTTTGGAGCAGATCACTCCTAAGTGACCTTGCAATACCACAATCTATCAAGTGATAACTCGGGGTATTTCTGTCCCTTCAGGACCTCCTGGTTATTGTTGTTTGTTGTTGTTTGTATTGTAGTTAGATGTAGGTCGAACTATACAGTCCATCGGGCCAGTGTGACAGTCTTTTTGCAGTTATAGAGCACTTGAGACAGATACATGGCCCGATCGATAGTGATAATTGCTACTGGCAACATAGAGGTTATGGATCCTCCAAAAGAGCTTCTTATCTCCAGGTCCAGCGCCACTAGCGTCAATCCCGAGGCAATTGTTTTCTTTTGAATGGTTGTTGTTGGTTTTAGGTGTTCCTTGGAGTTTCTTCAAGTTTCCATCGTATTCTCTGATTCGCGTTCAGCTGCAGTGATCTACATCTATATTGTCCATCATATTCAGTAGCAAATTCAATGGCCTCTTGCATTGTCTGAGGCTTCAAGATGCTAACACTATGCCATGAATCCATGTCGGGACACAACCACCGACATACCTTTCCACTTTAGCTGATTCCTCAGGGAACATTCTATCGCACATGAGTGCCAACTCTTGGAATCGTTGATTGTAAGTCATCAAATCAGTACCTCTCACCTTTAGGTTCCAATACTCAGATTCCAGCTTTTTGATCTCGCCCCTAGGGCAATACTTATCTGTTATCATCCTTTTCAAAGCCGTCCATGGCATAGTATATGCAACATCCTGTCCGACAGCCCTTACGTGTGAGTTCCACCACGTCAAGGCACTTCCTTGAAGAGTACAAGATGCGAACTTAACCTGACTTGTAATAGCACAGTTGCTGATAAGGAAAACAGATTCCATCTTTTCTGCCCATTGGGTCAGGCCAACGACTCCTTCAGTGCCATGGAAATTCATAGGCTGGCACTTCAAGAAGTCAGTGTAAGTGCATTCTCGTTGAGTAGGCACTTGCCTTCTTCCGCCGGTTCCTGAACCATGGCTGTTATCGCCATCTCTGCTTCTGCTTGCATCGCGTTCTGCTAGAGCAGCAGCAACGCCTTGATCAATTAAGGCTTGGAGTTGAGCCTCAGTGACAGTGGTGGTAGGAGTGGTTGCGGTGGCGGGTGTTGTCCTCGTGGCTCTTCTTGTTGGTAACATTTTCTTCAAAATCACAAGGAATATAATACACGTCAGGTTTCACACAATCATAAACGTAACGTGACATATGCATAATAAGTAAAAAGATCACCATCCACAGCGAAATATACAACTGAAAGTGAAATCAACAATGACATAAATAAATCAACATTCATACACAACAACATCGATAATCATAAATGATGGTCCTGATTACAACATGTTCAGTACAATGAGATACAAAAACTGAAAATATGGACCTAAGGCGGTGTTAGCTGGGGATCACCCATAATACTTAACACGCCATACAATGATAGCTAAAAAGATAAAACAAAAGTCCTTACAGCCTATTAGCTGGGAGTAACCCATAAAACTTAATAGGCTATGCAGGATAGCTACAAATGATGCATGACTAACTGCTGCTGCCAGCCTCAGCTGGTCCATCCTGGGGCTCTGGGTCTCTAGCCTCTAGTGTCGCAATGCGTCCAAGTGCTGTAGTCAACTGAGTCTGAAGTGATGTGGTATGAGTAATCAATGTGGCAACCTGTGCCTCCAGTGTCCTAACATGTGCCTCTATGGCTGCACTCCTCTCCTCAGAACTAGTCCATGCTATGCGAGCATATATAGCCTCTCTATCCATAGCCAAAGCTGTGTGGCGGTGGTATGGTCTATCTCTGTATAGTGTGTTGACTAGGGCTCCCAAGTAAGCTCGGTCATCATGTGCCTCCTCAAATCGTATCTCGAACTCCTCAGTCCTCTGCCTAACAGTAGTATCAAGCTCTGTCACTCTCTGGTCGACCCCCTCTAAGGTGGTCGGTGCTATCTCCATCATGGCCTCAACAATCTCATCCCAAGTGTCAACCTCTAGAGTAGGCCCTGGCTGTCTTGCGGCACCAGCCGCTGAACTCTCCCCGATCTCGTATCCGGGAGCGGGAGTAGTAAGACAAGCTCTCTTCCGAGGCGGCATCTCAGCCTCGGGAACATCAGTCCTGGGGGAAGTAGGTGGAAGTAATGAGGGTGGTGATGCAACTGCAGCTCTCATCCGAATCCCGGCTGCCCTATAGCCTAATGGTGCCCCTGCATCAGTAGGGCTAGTAGTGAGTGGTGATGGTAGGGGTAATGGTGAAGGTGCAACAGGTAGTGGTGGTGTAGGTGCGGCAGCATGCTCAGCAATGCGTGCCTCCATGGATGCTGACATCGGTGGCTCAGGTCTGACACTCTTCCGTGCCCTACGGAGACGTGTCTGGGCAAAGGGGATCCTGATCTGAGGTGGTCTAGGTGTGGGTGCAGACTCATCAGTCTCAAACGCCTATGTATCCCTAGCTGAGGGAACAGGGTCAACAACAGGTATAACCGAAGAGTCAGCCGGAGCTAGGTGCTCCTCCTCCTCCTCGTTATCATCCTCGTCATCGAAAGGCTCATCATCATCATCATCATCAGTGTCATCACCGGAGGGCTCATCATCTCCATCCCCTCCGTCGGCAGGGTAGTCAGCATGCTCCTCCTCAGAGTCCTCCTCCGGATCCTCCTTTGGATCAGAATCAGGTACATAGCCTGGTGATAGGGCTATGGGTGAAGCATCAGCGGTAGAGGCTGGTCCTCCATGGGTGCCTCATTCTCCGAAGGTACTAAGTACTCGGGGTACTCAGGCTCGGGAACGTATGGTATCTCAATGGGTGATGGTGGGTGCTCGGGACCAGGCACATGGTCAGGGGATGATGGGTGCTCAGGTCCAGGTACATAGTCAGGGGATGGTGGGTCTACTGGCTGCATGGGAAGTCCATCGTATCCGTATACGATGACTCGTGATACACCTCCATCGGGTATCTCCTCATCGGCTCCCCAAATGACTCTCCTTGGTTCGGAGTCAGTGTACACAGAGGTATAAGTGACAGCGGATGATGCAGAAGACATGACTGCAGGAAGATAAATAAACTTATATAAGTATATTATATAAGACCATCATAGTATATATGTAGTATAATGTAAACATTTATACATATCATGAAACATATAGCATAACCAACTAATGCAACTCAATAGTGTATGTGTCCCGCGAAAAACTTTTGTATGATGCAATGTTTGAAAATGATTATAGTCTAAGTAAAAATATTTGACCTGGTTGTCTATAACCTAGGCTCTTGATGCCAATCTGTACCACCCCCAAAATGGGTCGCAGCGGAATATGGATTGGAGAGTGTTACTTCATAGATCAATAGCACGAGATATGAGAACGACCTCTATATGAGTCGTTTAAAATTGATACATTGGATTAAATAGACTTGTTTGTTACAATAGCCCAAAGCTTAAATAGTTCATCCATGAAAAGTAAAGATTTTAAGACATAACAAATATTCCTAAAATGTAATGCATCCAAATCTTTATAGTAATGACTCCAAAATGATGACATCAATGTATCCTTATTGCCCGTACCGTTAATGGACCGGGGGGGGGGGGGGGGGGGGGGGGGGGGGGGGGGGGGGGGGGGGGGGGGGGGGGGGGGGGGTAAGAAAAACATGCTTAAAACGTCAACATAAAGTTTAGTGAATTCCACAGTTTGGTAAATGTTAAAAATAGAACACAAGATTTTACGATTAAGACAGTAACACATACAATATCTAAAAGTAATTGAACGGAAGTGCAACTAAGCTCATGACACCGAAGCTCACAATATGTATGCAATTTAATGCACTAAATGTGCCCATGTAGATGTTTCAACCCCAACATCCAAATTGTTTCCGACATGTATAAGTTCGTGTTTCAGTACACTCGTAAACCGATGATCGCTACATCACACCGAACGGTGGATATTCAATCCCAAACAGATCTATTCATAACATTCGCCTCGCTAAACTAGCAATTTGACAGTTCATGATATGGCAATAGTGGGTTTAGAAGCTACTTAGGCCAAATGTAATATGTGAAAAGATACTTGCGTCCAACTGTAATATGATGCATGTTTTGTCAACCCAACAGTGTAAGACAAGGTTATTGTATAAAAGCGGGGCTATGACTCACCGTAAAGTGAATGATGATTATCTAAATCAACTAATGAATCGTCTCGGCAATCGAATGCAACTAATTAATATAGGACGTATTAGTATAAAGGTATTTCCTAAATAAAACGATCACATGTCTATATTTACACGCACCACTAATAGTTTTTATATTCTTTAAAATTAAAACACTAATTTAACTCGTACTTTGTTAAATGGAAACGTGTGTACTTGTGTTCGTAAGAAAATATTATTTTTTGTGTACTAGCGTACTATTTGGAAAAACATAGGATTAAATGTTTTTATTGATTACATGATGATATTTCATTATTAGTTTAGTTGTTTTATAAAATAATGTATAAAAGTAAAAATAGTGCGTGTGATCTTTAAACCTCTATCTTTTATCGTTTTGATCGGTTTATGTTCTTATTCCATGTCTCCGGATCAAATAATTATCAAAACACGTATTTAAAAAGTGTAAACCTCTGATGAATAGTAACTTTTTACTGTTCTTTACAGTTTATAAAATCTGTTTTTATAGAAATAATTATACCGTGACTTGTTTATAAAATCATAACTCCGTTCATTATAATTCCGTTTTCAGTTCCTATACCCTTGATTAGATTAACGATAATTATCAAAAGATTATTTTTTATGACAAGTTAAACCCCTGATGAACAGTAGTATTACTGTTCATCATCATTTATAAAATTGTTTTATAGAAATTTATCTATATAACTTTTTAAAACGTAACTTGTGCGTTATAATTTCCGTTTTCGAGTTCTTAGTTCGTGAGTTCATATAAAGGGGAATTGATCAAAATCTTAGATTTATGATTTTTTTTACCTTGATGAACATAACTTTACCTGTTCATCCAAGTTTTATAAACTGTTTTTATAAAGTTAATGATATATAACTTCTAAAATCCGTAACTTGTTCGTTTATAATTCCGTTTTTCGAGTTCCTTACATGCTCACGATCCTTGTAAGGAGTACTATTTTTATAAAATATAAAACATAGGGTTTATGGTTCGAATTCAACAGTAGGCATTAAAATAAAATTAGGGTTTTCAATTTATAAAGTTAGTTTGTATTTATTTTTGCTTAAAGACCTTGAGCACCAAAGTTCACAAGTGTTGTACCGTAATCCTTACATGTACTTAGTCCTCTAAATGTTCATGTTATGTGCCTTATGAAAGCATCAAACACTTTATATAACTTAAAAATGAATCTAGGTGTGATATAACTATGCAACAAGTATGTATACAATAGAAATGGAATAATGAATATTGAATACTTAAATAGACCTTATAGAAAAAGGACAAGTAGGATGATGAACACAAGATGTAACCCAGAATCAAGCCTTCAAATCAAAACCTATTCAAGAAAACCTTAAATAATTTTTCTTGATAAATCCTTGCAAACCCAATCCAAGCTTGCCACACCTTGATACCTTAGTAACCGTAAATGAACACTTGTAACCGTGGATTGCCTTGAATGAAAATATAAATGAACCTTAGCACATCCTTATGTATGTCGGGGTTTAGAGAGGGGGAACGGAGTTCTTGCTTGATTTGCTTTAAAAAGTGTAAGAGTAAATATGGGCCTAGGGCTTCCTTTTATAGTGTATAGAAAACCTAACAAACTTAAAGGGAAACCATGGGAGTGAAATGGTTTAAGGACAAAGTTGTAAGAGCTCTCCTCCTCCCAAGGAGGAGGCCACGGTCAAAAGGGGGGAAGGGTACAAGTGATGAGACAATTACTAGAAGCATGAGCTTAAGGTACATTATGTAAGGTTTACAAGTTGTAGGAAAGACTTAATAGGGATTAAATGATTTATTTCATGTGTAAAAGCCTATATCCGGTTTTGAGATGATATAAATAAGCAAAATAAGTAATTATTTTGGGTAATTGGTTATAATCGTAGGGTATTGTTAGTGGAGATGGGTAAGGTGCTTCCGGGTACTACGAATGTAATTTAATCGAAACGTAAGCGTTTACGTAACCAACAAAAATAAATATGGAAAAGTTATAAATAATACTCCTAATAATCATAAAACACTGTGCGTGATGTAAACTTAATTTGTTTGATTCCGTATACATTGAACGTTGATTTTTAGTTTACGCGATTTAACTATAAGTTAATAATTAAAAGCGAACGCGTAAAACTCTAAAAATAAATAATGGAATTTATTAAAGTTGTAAATAAGCTGAAAATGAGAAATGTTATAGAATGGATCATCCACATAGAGTTCCAAGAATGAATCAAAGCCGAGGACATGGACACGCATCTTAGTCAGCAACCCATGATGGCGACTCAAAGCATCTGCAACGTGATTAGAAACACCTATTTTATGTTTAATCATAAAATTAAACTGCTGCTAATTGGAAATCCAAGAAGCATGATGAGGAGATATTTTATCTTGGCTGCCAAGATGCTTGAGGGAATCATGATCTGTATAAAGGACGAATTCCCACTGAAACAAATAATAACGCCAATGCTTGATGCCTTGGACAATCGCATAAAACTCAATATCATATGTAGTAAAGCGAAGCTTAGCACTAGAAAGTTTCGCACTGAAATAAGCAACAGGATGACCTGATTGACTGGGGACAGCCCCAATACCTGTTTTCAAAGCATCGCAATGGAGTTCAAAGGGTTGGGAGAAATCAGGAAGTGCCAAAATAGGGGCCAAAATGAGCCGACGCTTAATTTCAAGAAAAACAGTCTCCGCATCATTGGTCCAGTCGAACTTAGTCCCTTTCATACAATCCGTGATAGGAGCCATAACACTACTGAAGTGAGGTATAAAACGCCGGTAGAAGGATGTCAAACCGTGAAAGCTTCAAACTTTAGTAATAGAGGAAGGACGGGGCCATTGGTGGACAGCCAGAACCTTACTAGGGTCGACTTTCAGTCCCTCATGAGAAACCACATAACCGAGAAATTGGATGGAACCTGTCAAAAAGGAACACTTGGCGGTAGCAACATAAAATTTATCGCGACGGAGAACCAATAACACTTCACGCAAGTGTTCAAGGTGAATAATAGGGTTCGCACTATAGATCAACATGTCCTCAAAATAAACAACAACAAACTTCCTAATGAAAGGACGAAGAGCTTAATTCATCACACTCATAAAAGTACTAGGGGCATTGGAAAGACCGAACGACATGACCAGCCACTCATATAAGCCTTCACGAGTCTTGAATGCCGTTTTCCATTCATCACCCGTGCGAATTCGAATCTGATGGTAACCACTTTTGAGGTCCAATTTGCTAAACACAGAAGCACCGCCTAATTAGTCTAACAAATCATCCAACCGGGGAATAGGGAAGCGATAACACACTGTAATCTTATTGATAGCATGACTATCCATACACATATGCTAAGAACCATCCTTCTTTGGAGTAAGGAGGGAAGGGACGACACATGGGCTAAGGATTTCACGAATGTGACCCTTAATTAGCAGTTCTTCAACCTATCTACGCAACTCTTTATGCTCTTTCGGACTCATACAATAATGAGGTCGATTGGGAAGAGCAGCACCCGAACCAAATCAATGTGATGTTGAATATCACGCAAAGGAGGTAATTGTGAAGGAAGAGATTCAGGAAAGACATCCGCAAAGTATCATTATCACTAGCAATTAGGCAAGAAAATAAGACAAATACCACACCAGATTCTTCCATAGCAGCTTGAAAAGGACCACGGGACAACAAGGTGGTCGGGGGTGGGGATTAAATCGTAGTGGCAACAATGCCTTTAGGCTTATGTGGAATTAATATAATTTTCTTCCTATGCAACATGAAAGAATAGGTATTAGAGTGGCCATCGTGTATAACCGTATTATCATATTGCCACGGACGACCAAGCAGAAGGTGACAAGCATCCATGGGAACCACATCACAATATATAGCATCATTATAAATAGAGCCAATGGAAAAATAAACAAGCACACACTTGGAAATTGATGCGGTCGTCGTAGGACTTCTACAAGAAGTTATACAACTCCCTAGGCAAAGCACTTAATCGTTGTAGTAGTAGTATAGGCAAGACTCGGGGGTTGTTATTGTTCACTCGAGGAATAGGTTGGGAAGGCTTGATCATGGTCTAACAGAATTTTAAGGTTGAGGAGAATTCTTTTTGTAGTTTTTATGATTTTATCAGAAAGCAGTAAATCATATATAATTATATTATATATATATATATATATCTATATATTTTTATGTTTTATGGAAAGCAAGTAAATCATATAATTAAGAGGTGGTTGGTTTTAGCTATTAACAAAATATATTCTACGCTACTAGTGATAACAATAAGATAAAAGACTGTGTTTATTTAATCATGTATTACTCCCTAGATTGCTTCTCCTAGTGTTGTTGCCTTGTCACCCTTGTGATGATCTGTGTAACTATTTCCTAAGTCATGAACGAATTACACGAACCCGCCGTCTACTTAGTATTCCGCTAGAGCAACGCACACGTAAGGTAGTATGAAGACTATTACATGGCCCCTAGGAGTACACTAAGTGCATGTGAAATATATTAAAAGTGGATCAACCATATTAGGGGGCAATGTAGTATGAAGACTGTTACTCGATGGTATCCTTTCTACACAATCATGTTTCCCTAGACATATCAACAGCGATACAGACAAAAGCTGGTTTTCTAGAGCCTAACATGCACATCCATCACAAGAAGCAACACCACTAAGATCTACATTCTAGGTTTCATACAATCATAAATAAACACAATAGAAGGTTTAGCTAAGCATATTAAAGATAAAGCAAGAGCATAGATAGATCAAACAACAAATATATATATTGAATGATTAAATAAATCTTACTTGATTAAAACATGAGTTGGAGGAAGTACAATAGGGTTTTTAGGCCCTAAATTCGTCCCTAACAGCTGCTAAACGAACTAGGGTTTGTACCCTCTTTTTATTCTAAAGTTACACACTCAAAACCCTAAATTCGGGTTTGTATATATAGGAAAAACGTCGTGACGACGTCCCGTTTTAATCGTGATGCCGTCATGAAAGAGAATATTCTAGATAATGGGTTGGGTCGTATGCTCTGACGCCATCATGGAATCTTGTGACGCCGTCTTGATCTTCGTGGTGACGGCATCGCGTTGTATCTGTGACGCCGTCTCCAGCCACTATAGAGAAATTCTTGATCAATGTTGATGTAGGTCCATAGTCTTGTCCGTTTCTTCTCCAAATGAGTCCAAGTCACGTGTAATTCTTCCAAATGCCTTCCAAATGAGAAATACCTAAAAACGAATAAGTATGTACCTATTTTGGGCATAAATGCACGATTTAGGAGGTTAAACGACCCCGAAAAAGTGTATAAAATGACACCTCATCAAATACCCCTACAATTGGGATTTGCTTGTCCTCAAGCAAATGGGCTTTTCTACCTAGATAATAACAATATGAGGGGTTATTTTACCTACTCTTTAAACATATTTTACAACACAATCTCCTAGATCTCGTAATTAAAAGCACGGAAAGTATATACTAGCACCTCACATAAGTGTTTGGGATTCTCTCTTTCACTCGGTTGTATAATAAATTATAACATATAGGGGAAACGGAAAATCAACACTCATTACCTGTCATAGCATATAAATTACTATAGGCTTGGTAAATGATCAAACCTCCACCGCTAGGTGCAAGTATTATTCATTACTATCTAAGAGGTCTTTTATAAAGGGTTTTGGGGTGTAGATGTAAGATAACATATAATGGAAACGGATGGGATACATTTGGGTGGCTTTGGGTGAATTTGGAGTGGAAGGGTTAGCTAATTATTTACACGAATACACGCTGGTTTGGTTGCTAAGCCAAGACTCGGATGAAGATATACAAACTCTACACAACTCTACATCAATCTCTTTCTATTTTTTTGAATAACATAATACATCACGTGGGGTTTATAATACGTACCCCTACACTTGATCTTTTACATGCTCGATATTTACAATCTAACTAATGACCCGATTTGAGGTGGATCAAAATAACATGGAGATCATCTAACAAATATATGGGGGTATTGGCTTAACTTTTCTTCCCTATTCTTCCG
>BQNB010050431.1:0-10655 GCA_026074375.1 Tanacetum coccineum | reverse complement strand
CGTCATGATCCGAGCTGTCCGAATCAACATACCTCTTATCGATGTCTTAGCCGGAATGCCTAACTATGGAAAATTCCTCAAAGAACTCATAAGCAACAAGCATAAAATCAAACAAATTTTAGCCGCTTTCTTAAGCGATGAAAGTTCATCGATGATCCAAAATAAAGTTCCACCAAAACTCAGAGATCCAAGAAGTTTCCTTATTCCATGTAAGTTCAACAAAACTTTCTTCTGCAATGCTTTGGCCGATCTAGGTGCTAGCGTTAACCTTATGCCATATTCCTTATATGCGAAACTATCTCTTGAAACTCTTAAACCTACCAAAATGAGCGTAAGGTTAGCCGACAGATCATTCCAATACCCTATTGGAATAGCTGAAAATATGCTCGTTGAAGTTGGTAAATTTACTTTGCCTGCCAATTTCATTATTCTCGAAATGGAAGAAGACAGTAAAGTTCCCCTCATCTTGGGACGACCCTTTCTTCACACTACTGATGCAGTTATTCGAGTTAAACAGAAACAACTCAATCTTGGAGTTGGAACTGAACGAATGATCTTTAATATCGACTCTGTAATGAAACACTCTTACTCAAACGATGATACCTATTTTAGTATCGATGTTATAGATGTAATTTTAGAAGAAGATTTGACGCTCTTCTAAACGAAGGAAGCAAAATCCTCTATTCCATCGAAGGAACCCTTCTCGAAGAAGAAATTTTTTCTGAATTTAATTAATTCATAGCAATGGCTGAAGATGAATATTCTAAATCTGAATCTAACACCAAAGAACCACCATTCAAAAAAATTACCATCAACACAGATTATAAAATCAAAACATCTCTCAAAGAACCTCCTAGGATCTTAAACTTAAACCTCTTCCTGATAAATTGGAATATGTATTCCTGGAAGAACCATCTTTTCTCCCTGTGATCATATCATCTCAACTATCTGCTCAAAAGAAAAGTAAACTTGTATCCGTCCTTAAAAAACACAAGGAAGCTTTTGGCTGGAAAACGACTGACATTCCTGGTATCTGCCCATCATTCTGTAAGCACAAGATACAATTTCTGGATGATAAGAAACCAGTTGTCCAAAAAAAGAAGGGTAAATCCAAACATGAAAGAATTTGTTAAGAAAGAAATCGTGAAACTCTTGGATACCGGTATTATTTATCCAATTGCCGATAGTCCCTGGGTTAGTCCTATTCACTGTGTACTAAAGACAGGTGGTATTACAGTTGTCACAAACAAAAATGATGAATTTGTTCCAACAAGAACCATTACGGGTTGGTGAGTATGCATCGATTATCGTAAACTCAATGAAGCAACCTCAAAAGATCATTTTCCCTTACTATTTATAGATCAAATGTTAGAAAGACTCGCAGGAAATAAATATATCTGTTTCATCGATGGTTTTTCTAGATATTTTCAAATTCCTATCAATCTTATGGACCAAGAGAAAACAACATTCACATGTCCTTTCGGAACATACGCTTATAGGCGAATACCTTTCGGGCTATGTAATGCCCCAGCCACATTCCAATGATGCATGCTGGCAATCTTTCATGACATGATTGAAGAATCCGTCGAAGTATTCATGGACGATTTCTCCGTCTTTGGAGACTCTTTCGACAAATGTCTAAACAATCTCGATAAAATGCTTTAGCATTGTAAAGATGCGTATCTTGTCCTTAATTGGGAAAAATGTCACTTTATGGTCAAAGAAGGGATTGTGATTGGACACAAAGTGTCTGGAGCAGGACTTGAAGTTAACAAAGATAAAATCAATGTAATATCAAAAGTTCCACCCTCTACTAACATCAAGGGTGTTAGAAGCTTTCTCGGACATGCCGGTTTTTACCGATGTTTCATTAAAGACTTCTCGAAGATAGCCCAACCTATAACTAAACTGCTTGAAAAAGATACTCCACTTGAATTCAACGATAAATGTCAAAAAGCATTCGATTTATTAAAAGAGAAACTCACATGTGCTCCGGTGATCGTAAGCCCAAACTGGAATTTTCCATTTTAACTTATGTGTAATGCAAGTGATTTCGCAGTTGGAGCTGTCTTAGGTCAAAAAGATGGTAAAAACTTTCACCCGATCTATTTTGAAGCTAAATATTTAATCCAACACAACACAATACATGTAACGAAAAAGAACTTATCGTTGTAGATTTTGCATTCGATAAATTCATATCCTATCTTATTTTATCAAAAACTATTGTTCACACCGACACTCAGCGGTTAAGTATTTATTCAAGAAACAAGACGCAAAACCTTATCTTATTCGATGGATTCGACTCTTACAAGAATTTGACATAAAAATCAAGGATAGAAAAGGAACATAAAATGTTTTTGTGCTGACCACTTGTCCCGAATTGAAAATGACGAGTCAAGTGATGACAATGATGTTGATGATAACTTTTCTGGAGAGACCCTTGTGAAAATTAACACAAAAAATGAACCATGGTTCGCAGACTTTGCAAACTATTTGGTAGCTGATATTATACCGAAAGGGATGACGTATCAACAAAAGAAAAATTCTTCTCTGACCTGAAACATTACTTCTGGGAGGAACCCTACCTTTTCAAAGTATGTTCTTATGGAATAATCAGACGCTGTGTATCCGGATCAGAAACCCAAATGATTCTATATCAATGTCATCATGGACCAACCGGTGGACATTATAGACCAAACATAACCGCTAAAAGACGGGTTTTTACTGGCCAACAATCATAAAAGAAGCTCATACTCTAGTTCAACTTTGCGAAGCATGTCAAAAGACGGGAAATATATCAAAACGTGATGAGATGCCCTTAAACAATATTTAAGTATGTGAAATTTTCGATATATGGGGTATTGACTTTATGGGACCATTCCCAAAATCATATAAGTTTGAATACATTCTTGTCGCTGTTGATTACGTATCTAAATGGGCCGAAGCTCAAGCTTTACCTACCAATGATGCCCGAGTGGTTATTACCTTCCTTAAGAAACTATTCTGTCGTTACGGAATGCCCAAAGCTCTAATCAGCGACTGAGGTACTCACTTCTGCAACAAAATAATGGAAAAGACAATGAAGAGATATGGAGTTAATCACCGTTTCTCTACATCATATCACCTCAAACTAGTGGTCAAGTTGAAAACACTAACAGAGCTCTTAAAAGAATTCTTGAAAAAACTAGTTCCCGCAAAGGACAATCCTTACTATTTGGGCCAAGAAAACTTGTTGACGCTCTGTGAGCTTTTTCGTACTGCTTACAAAACACCTACCGGTACCACACCCTATAAACTTATATATGGAAAGAATTGCCACTTACTATTTGAAATTGAACACCGTGCATACTGGGCCTTGAAGAATTACAACCCAGATCTAATTGTTGCAGGTGAAAAAAGAATGTTCCAGTTACACGAGTTAGACGAATTTAGAAAATCAAGCCGGGGGTTTTGGGTTATGAAAACTCCTCGTTATCAAGGCTAGAACCAAAGTCTGGCACGATAGCAAATTAAGAATGAGAAAAGAATTCAAACATGGAAACAAGGTTCTACTCTTTCACTCGAAGTATAAATTTAAACAGCCAAAACTCATATCTCGTTGGCTAGGACCATATGTAGTGAAACATCAATATCCATCCGGATATGTTGAACTATATGGTAAAGATGGAAAAACATTTATTGTTAATGGCCATCGACTAAAACTATATCATGAAAAAGAATATTATAATGACCCAAAGGAAGAAGTCACTCCCTTCTTTAACAAATAGCTAGACTCACCAAGATCGAGTCTATCTAACTACTCTCTTAAAAATTAGGCTTCCCTTGAGAGGCTCAACCCGTGCTTTCCTTAACGTGTGGAGGGAGTCCCTCCTCCCTTTGTTCTATTCATATCCATTATAAAAAAAACAAAAATGTATTTTCTTTTTGTCTGTTTTGTATTACTTTTATGCAGGATATATATGATTAGGAAAATTATGAAGTATGCTCAAAGATAATCTCTCACAGCTATATATCTATACGCACCGGGATTACTGTTTTCCTTATTTCCCTATTTTATCTCTATTATCAGTTATCACATTGAGGGCAATGTTCAACTTAAGTGTGGAGGGGAGCCAAATAGGAAAAATTAATCATATCCCTCAATGTTTGCCCTGTATTTTTAAAAAAAAAATCATATATATGCTTTCAAAAATTAAAAAATGTTCTTAGTAAGGAAAGTCCAACCGGATTGACACTATAGCTAGCACAACCTAGTCCACCAAATTGTGAGAATTATAAGCCTCTAGAATATTCGGGTACCCACTTTTGGTGCCTAAGATAATTGATGCCTTTAGCTTGTTAGATTTAATGAGTGAGCAATCATATGTATCTATTCCATCCTTATGGATGTGTATATGTGGTTTTGTCGCCTTTTCTGGAGAAATGTTATTGGTTGATAATTATATTTGAGTGAGTCGGTAATTTAGAAGCTGCTTGATCATCATTTACTAGACCGAAGCCTGATTAATCATATGGTATGAATCCCGCAAGTCCCTGTTCTTGCAATTGCTCCCTTTAGTACTAAATTGCTAAAAATCCTAAATTAAGAGTTGAAGTTAAAGAAGAAGTTTGTGCAAGCCTAAGTTATGTTCGTGAAAAAAAGTGTGTAATTATATATTTAGTTTCAAAAGAATAAAGGTTAAAGGTTCCGGACATGAAGATTAGTATATGCTTTACGCATCGTATCAAAGTTCTGCCTTCGGTCAGGTTTATGTGTTAAGTACAAATTCTCATGGTTTGCTGTCTAGAATTATGTTTGTGCAATTGAGTTGTTTTCACAATATAAAACCTATCTGAGTGGCTGAGTGAATTTTTAAATCAAACACATTTCCCTGTGAGATGCTATGTTATATGTCAATGTCTAAAAAGTTATCTAAACCTTTACGTTTATAAAATCCAAATTTTCTCCACGTCACGATAAATGATTTTATTTTCTCGCTTTTATTGCTTGAGGGCAAGCAACAACTAAGTGTGGAAGGATTTGATAACTCCCAAATTATACATGTTTTTGGTAGCGTTATTTGCATATATTTAATCATTTCTCGTGAACTTTCGATACTTAATAGCATGAATTGCTTGCAGGTTCACTTGAAGACATCCCGAGGAAAAACACAGCAAAGATCGAGTATTTATATGCTATAAAGAAAACACAAACTTTACATGAAAAGTTAAAGTTTAAAATTAAAAGGCACAAGAGTACACACACTTTACCAATTTAGGCACACACTTCCTCCTCAAGTCAAAGAAATAAATACTTGGTCAAAATTCAGTATTAACTCCACAAGTCTGCCGCACTTACTATTTTATGCGCCACACTTCCCACCTGATTATGAAGAATTAATGAAGACTTAAATGCTACTGCATTAACTCCCTAAGTACACCTCACTTACAATCTTATGCGCCGCACTTTCTCAATGAACATTTATTACCCTCGCATTTAATCACCAAGTACGCCGCACTTACAACATTGTGCGCCGCACTTTTACCCCTTACTTAGCCTATAAATAGGGGATTTAGCTTAACGATTACGATTTAAGAGCAAACGCGTAAAACCCTAAAAATAAATTATGAATTACATAATGTCGTACAATGAACTAAAATACGAGGTGTTATAGTATCGATGTTATCGATGAAATCTTAGAAGAAGATTTTGATGCTCTTCTAGATGAGGGAAGCAAAATCCTCCATTCCATCGAAAGAACCCTTCTCGAAGAATAAATCTTTTCCGAATTTGATGAATTCATGGCAATGGCTGCCGATGAAAATTATGAATCTGAATCTGATACCGAAGAACCACTATTCGAGAAAATCACCATCAACTGTAACATCCGAGAATTTTCAAAATTTTGAATGATGATTTTACCCTTTGACTTTTTGGGTCCGACTTGACTTTTTCACCTTTGGTCTTTTATTGTCAAATAAAAGCGATTACCGTGTAACCGGTAAAATTTTCGAAACATATTTTAATTAATAAATCATATTTATTATTACATCTTTCAAGGGAAAGTTATTTTTAACTTATTTGATTCGAAAACGAAAAAGGATATATATTAATTCATAGTTGATTTATCAAAAACGAATCACTAAATCACGTTTTCACGATTCGGACCCTAAAGCAAATTGATGTAAAACGATATTTCAGTCAACTTTTTAGTTTTACCCGAGACTTGAAAACAAGCAGAAGAGGGCTAAAACAGCCTCACAAAGTTTTGAAAACTGCACACAACGGGTACCGACACACAAAAATAATTAAATTTATTTTTAATTATCAATATTTATTTAATAAAAATATTAAATAAAATTTTTAAATATTTTTCTTATTTAAGCGTTGTTGATAACGCGAATATCCTAGTTAAAATTTCTTTTTATTTTTAACCAAGTCACAAAATAAATAACATATATTTATTTTAAATGTTATAAAAATATTTATGAAATATTATCAAGTAAATACTTATTTTTATCAAAAAAATGATTTGGAAAACAATGGCGCAAGTTTCGTATTTTGAATCACCCGATAAGTGGCTCAAACAAGTCCCGAACCGATAGTTATCGAAACTATATTAAAATTTACAAAATGAACCCTAGACTATTGGGTATTATCATTTCATATTATAAATTTTATATATTAAATTTCATTTCCATCCCTAATAACACACACACAAACATGAAACACTCTCTTTCTCTCTCAAATTTTCCGGCCACCCCTCTCCCATGTTCGGCCAGCCGCCGCCGCCGGCCACCACGCCGCCGCCGTCGGAAAACTTTTCCGGCCAAATCTAAAATTACTCCCTATTACCCGATCTACCCGATCCCCCATGTCACGCACCTCCACGCGCCTCGCCGCCCCCACCCCCTCCGGCAGCCTCAGCCGCGCCACGTTGCCACTACCATCATCATCATCATCATCTTGTTGTCATCGTCATCCCCACCACCACCTCGTGACCACCCTTTCCACTTCATCACCGCGACCCACACCACCAACACAGCCGCCGCCACCATCGCGACGTCAACACCACCACCACGATCAACCCCACAACGCCATCATCATCATCCTCGTCTTTACCCCAACATCACCACGCCCACCACCGCACCATGCTGCCCCCTATAACTAGCACCATAGGGTGCGTGTGATTTATTTAAGCACCAAAAGGGTGCGTTGGTTTTGGTATCACCACCGTGGGGTGTGTTTGGTTGGCCGTGAGCCACCACCGAGGGTGCGTCGGGTTTGGCATATTCACCCACCAAGAGTGCGTTTGGTCTTATCAGTCCAAGGGGGTTTGTTTATGTGGCTGCCAACCACCCACAGCGGGTGCGTTTTGTTTTCTGTCACCAGTTAGGGTGCGTTTGGTTGCGTTGTGGTTTAATAGGAAACACCACAAAAAGAGTGTTTGTTTCGGTGGTACAACAGCTAGGCTGCGTTGGTTTTGCTCGGCACCACGAAGGGTGCGTATGGTTGTAGCAAGCCGCACCAAGGGTGCATTCGTTTGGTTTTGTTAAACAAGCACCAATGGTGCTTTGGTTTTACTAAGCACAAAAGGGTGCGTCCGGTTGTTCTTGGCCCAGCTAGGGGGTGTTTGGTTAGGCAGTTAACCAAACAGGGGTGTTTGGTTTGCTGGATAACACCGAAGTGGTGTGTTTTTAGTGTGATCCATATTAACCATAATGGATCTTTGGTTTAGTAGAATCGACATAGGGGTGTTTAATTGGGTTAACCAACCAAGGCTGTAAAGTGTTGCGTTTTTTTGGGACAGCCGAAATTCGGAATAAAGTGGAGCGTTTGTGTTATAGCGAAACAGTTAACGAGGATTCTCACACGTTGTTTTAATACACTTGACAATAAATAATAACACGAGACTTTTATAAATATAAATCGAATTAAAATGGTGGTAAAAGGTTAAAATAAATATGATATTTATTAATTTGTGTTAGTTATAAATATATATTAAAACACGTGAAATTTTGCAAACCACCGCGCTTTTTTGAAAAGTGGAAAAGAAAACATTAGGTTTAAAAAAGGAAACGATATATAAACAGAAATGTCATGGCGAAATTTATATAAATTTTTATATTTAGTAATGTTGTACTAAGCTTCTATTAATTTAGAAACCGATAAAAGGGACTAAGTTATATTTTAAAGATAAAATAATTTGTATTATACAATAACCGGATAAACGAACGAAAACTATGCTTTTACAATGAGATAACTATTTTAGACACGACCCGTCGAGGAGACGAAATGTAAATTTATAAAATATTATTTTATATTTTATAATTGTCAGCTAGAAGATAACATCATAATTGTTGTAAAATCTTTACAAACATCGTTTGTTTAATTCATAACTTTAAGACGTGAGTATACTTTTATGCAAGAACTTTCTATGGATTAAATTGGTGATTTACGAACGTGTCGAAATGTTCTATTCAAATCCTTTACTCATGTTTCTTATTTAATACTTACAAAGTATTACATACCTCGATTATTTATTTGATTGGTTTTCTTTGTTATAGAATTCACAGTATGAAATTATATACTTCACATATTTTTCATATGTAATATATACGGGATATATTACATACATTGTGTTACTTTTGATTTATTTTATTTAACCAACCACCAAACTATTACAACTTGGAAATCTAAATCTTTATCAACGTGTCGCGTTGATGCAACCATTCATCGGGAAACCCAAATACATTATCCTAGGCTAGTGGGACTTAGCAGTTAAGTTAAGCTGCAACTTCTTGATCGAGCCGCTTCGTCTTCCGTTGTGTCGGGCATATCAGATGCCTATTTGTCAATCGTTCTACAACATCAATGTGAGTCCATAACCTCGCTTTTCAATCTTTTGAATGTTTTATAAACTTGCGAGGGGGATACATGCTTATCTACAAACTCTTATACTTACTCGGTTACCTTATAACAATGTGATTGTTTTTAAAGGATATTGTGAGTTTATAGCCCCACGTTTTACTTGTTTACATATATTTTTGGGGTGAGAACATGCTTGTTTACAAATGCATTTACATGGTTGATTACCTGTTTGGTTTACATACTCATTTATATATCTCGTGAGGAGATACAATACTTGGTTTAATTTTTGAACGTAAACACATACTATACTTTTATGATTACGGATTAGCTTAGGTTACATGAACTGTAAATCACTCGAAGGGTGAGTGTGAATGTTATGAAATAGATCTATTCGGGATTGACAATCCCTGTTCCGGTGACTAGCTATCGCCGGTAACGAACGTTATAACATGTCGGAACACGATTGGTTGAGTCATCAGGGCTAACAATTTCATACACATGGATATTTTTAGAGATGCCCGGGTGTTCTTGGAGGGGACACCTGTGATGGGTACAAAGGATTTTCATTACTGCCCGGGTGTTCTTGGAGGGGAGACCTGTGATGGGTACAAAAGGGTTTTCATTAATGCCTGGGTGTTCTTGGAGGGGACACCTACGATGGGTACATTTTTACCGTGCCTTGAATAAAGTGGCACACATACAAGTCTACGTCACAGTTTCATGAACTTAGAGTAAAGGTAATCATGGTTTTATACACACTTGAACATTTACGCTGCCTTGAATAAAGTGGCAATACATACTTTGGACAATTGCGGTCAAATTATCATACATACATTTTGAAGGAAATTTAAGGATTTAAATGGTCGTACACGCTTTACAGAACCTTTGTTCAACATTTATACTTAAATAAATCTATGAACTCACCAACTTTAATGTTGACACTTTTTAAGCATGTTTTTCTCAGGTGAAGTAGATGCTCGGTTTTCTTGATATGCATTGGAGTCTATACATTCAAGCTTTTCATGGTGATGCAATTATAGGACAAATGTTATATCAAATTCAGATTTTGATTAAATCAACAAGGCTACTTTTCAAACGACACATTTAGAGGTCGTTCTCTTATATCTAGCGATGTGTATTATGAAGTAACTCCCCCGGACGTACTTCCACTGCGACACGCATTTTGGGGGTGTTACATCTTACCTGAAATATTATACTACACGTGGGTTATACTTTACCCATGTGTTGGTTTAAAAATTAGTGAAATCAGTATTATAAATTTAAAGCTTTTATCACACATTAACTAGATCAAGAGGAAACAAAGATAAATTATAAATCAAGATTGAAGCTCAATGAAATGACTGAGTGGGTTTTATAGAACATTTGGGAAGGAAAGTTGGTTACCAGTGAACACGTGCACATCACGTGCGAAGTATTAAAACTCTGCGTGTGCCCTTTACGGGCATAACTACTTTTCCCTTTAGTTTGTATCAATCCATCCCACTTAAAAGGATGCTTGCCCTCAAGCATCTACTTTAAATTGAAGGAACCTTCTCTACAAATCTTTAATCCATTCCCACGTGGCATCTTCCATAGCACTGTTGGCCCATTGAACTAGAACATACATAGTAGCTGAATTGCTCTTCTTTTGTAGCCTTCTATCCAACATTTTCTCTGGTTCCACAGCTATTAACCCCTTTTCAGTGCAAGTAGGGAAGACTCCCATTTCAATCTCTGGGGTCTTGCATCTTTTTAGCTAAGAGACATGGAAAACAAGATGTACCTTAGCTGAACTAGGTAACTG
>BQNB010050430.1:18628-36579 GCA_026074375.1 Tanacetum coccineum | reverse complement strand
AATTTGTTGTAGATCATCTTCCTTCTCATCTTTTGTAAGATTGTTGTTCCAATGGTTTCATCCTAATTTTGTCTTGTAAATTATTTAATTTGATGTACTTTTTGTATTTTTATGTATTTATATTCTTTATTAAGTAATTGTATAAATTTTGGCATTGTATTAGGGGTGAGCAGAAACCGCACCGCAAACCGTAAAACCGCAAAATCCGCAAAAACCCGCACCACAAAAACCGCACCACGACAAAAACCGGTGGATAGTTTTAGGAAAAAATAAAACCGGCAAAATGCGTGCGGTTGCGGTCTTTATCATCCGTAAAAACCAACCGCAAAATCCGCACCCCAGCACCGCACATTAATTTTAATAAAACCGGAAAACGGCACATTGAATTAATTTTAATGTGAGTTATAAGGCTTCTAATGCAATTATCTAATAATATTCTAGGTAATTGTGTGTGTTTACCTTAAAATAAATGCAATGTTAGATACCGAAAAAACCAACATTGTAAACAAAAAACCGCAAACACACACACCCACATTAAATTATATAAAATTTATACTGATGGTTGCGGTGCGGTTAATACCCGCACAACCGCGCAAACCGCAATGAAACCCGCAAACCCGAAACCGCCAAAAACGCGCGGAATTGCGGATTCTCACTTTTTAAAACGGCAATGCGGATGCGGTGTTGGTTTTGCCAAAAAACCGCACCGATCCCGCCCGCATATCACACCCCTACAATGTAATAACAAATATTTGGGACTAGAAAACTTGTTAAATGTTGAAATGTATCTTTGGATTTGAGACTGTTTAGAAATCGGTAGGTTGTAGTGATGTTATAGAAATATTGGTCTTCTGAGGTGACTTGGAAAAAATATAGAGACCTAGGTCTATGTCTTAGCTCCATTTAGCCGGGCGGAACGAGTCATTTTGATACCCGATGAATTTTCTAGAAAATAAACGGTGAAAGTGGTCGAAAACCGCACACAGATTTTCATTGGACTATAACTACAAAATTTTGTATAAAAGTTACTATTTTGTTAAAATTAAACTTGTAGGGTGGTGGGACGGGGGGAGGGGGGGCGGGGGAGGGGGGGGGACGTGGGAAATTTTGGGGCGTTTGAGGGCGAGCCCTGGGGGTGGGGGGGAACGGGGGGGGATTTACGGTTTTGGAGATATGTCCTTTTTCCCCGAGCGGGTATAAAAATCTGTGAAAATCACAGATTTGGGATTTGTTAGAGAATCGACCATATGACCTCATTTTTATAAAACCCGAAGGGGTCGGACCCACATATCAGAAAAATAGAATCATTTACCTTTCTATAGACATAAAACCGAACCGAGACCATTTACAGATTATGAGATACGGGCCCGTGAAGTTAGATGAAACCATAAATTTTAGTCAGCCCACTTGTATTTGGGCTTATAAATAATAATATGGAATTGGATACTTGTTTTAGGCTTATAAATTTAAATATGGACACATGTATTGGGCATTCATAGTATTAACTTGGGCTATGTTTAGTGCCCACGATGTTTTTAATAAAAAATTAAAACCTTCTGGTACTCAGGGATGATGCGGAAGATCTTTATAAAAACTTTACAAAAACTTATTTATATTTATTTGCGTAATAATTATAAATTCTAAGTCGCGTCTTTACTTTTAGGTTGCAATTGAGATTTTTCTCGACGATCATTTCTCGTAGGGGTGAGCAGAAACCGCACTGCAAACCGCAAAACCGCAAAAACCGCACCACCGCAAAAGCCGTGATTCGTTTTAAGAAGAAAAAAAACTCATTTTGCGGTGCGGTTGCGGTTTTACCGGTAAAACCGCACCACAAAAACTACAAAACCGCATAACCGCACGCATATTTTTACTTTTTAAGACACCAAAACCGGCACATTGATTATTAAAGTGTTTATAAGGCTTCTACCACATATGTATCATTAATAATTCTCTATAAGTACTCAAAGTGAATGTGTGTGTTTACATTAAATATATGCGTTGTTATAACCGAAAAACCGACATTGTAAACCAAAAACCGCAAAAACCGCACTTGATGTTGCGGTGTGGTTAAAACCCGCAAAAATCGCAAAACCGAAACCGCAAACCGTGGTGCGGTTCGGTTTCTATTTTTGAAGAAACCGCAAGTGCGGGTTAGCGGTTCTGGTTAGGGTCAAAAATCGAACTCAAACCGCACCAATGCTCACACCTGAATCTTCTCGTTTATCTTTCCCTCGACGAAACTCCCGACGTTTATTTCTCGCTATCTATTATCATATTGCTTAAAGGTGAGTTCATAGTATAAGATTTAATCAGCCTACAACTTGGATGTTAGCTTGCGGAACCCGAACCTGTGAAGAACCCGACACACTTGCACAGCTTATAATCGACAGAAAAGAGCACAAGGTATTACCCAAATGGTTACTCTTTATTAATATCGAATGAGCTTGAAAGAATGACGTACTAGACCTCTCCTCCCTCACCTCCTTTTATAGAGACGGGGGAAGAAAACACCGACTCTAACATGCCCTAAGTCGGTTGTGAAACACATGGGTTGGGCTTGGGACAAACAAATCCACGACCCTTACAGAATTGAAAAGAATAACTTAACACTCGACTACCTTGGACTTTTGCTAAAAGAAAGACTAAACCTAACAATTTCCACCTTAGGCTTTATATTAGCCTACAACAACATTCAGAAACTCCAAGCAATGTTGTAACTTGAGTTCAGGTGCCACCTTTGTCACGGCATTCGCAACATTGTGTTCAGTACCCACCTTCAAAAATTTAACCGTCTTTGCTTCCAAGACCTCTTTGATAAAGTGATAACGCACATTGATGTGCTTAGTCCTTTCATGAAAAACATGATTCCGCGATAAGGGAATCGCAAGCTGATTATCACAATTAACTGCCACATTGTTAAGCTCTACGCCTAACTCTTCCAAGAGTCCCCTTAGCGATAGCTTCCTTCACAGCCTCTGTAAGGGCCATATACTTTGCCTCTGTAGTTGAAAGAGCTACCACGTATTGTAGCGTTCCCTTCCAGCTTACAGCACATCCCTGTACTAAAAATGCGTAACCAGTGATAGACCTACCTTTATCCGGATCCTTAGCGTAGTTTGAATCAACAAAACCTGTTACATCCACATGGTTGCCACGATCTGTCCCATACACCAAACCAACGTTTGCAGTACCCCGTAAATATTTCAAAATCCACTTCATTGCTTCCCAATGATTTTTACCCGGATTCGCCAAATATCTGCTAACTACACTTACTGCATACGCTATGTCTGGTCTCGTGCACACCATCAAGTACATTAAGCTCCCAACCGCATTTGCATACAGCTCCTTACTCATCCATTCATCACAATCCCTAACCGGGCAATCCTTCAACGACTGCTTGAAGTGCCCACCCAATGGCATCTGAACCGATTTCCTATTGTCTATTCTAAAATTATTCAAAATCTTAGAAACGTACCCGAATTGTGACACCCTCAAAATCTTGCGACTTCGATCCCTGACAATCTCCATACCACTAATCTTTTTTACTTCCTCGAGCTCCTTCATGTCAAACTCCTTTTTAAGCAAAGACTTGGTAGACCCAATCTCAGCCTTGCTCTTTCAAGCAATCAGCATATCATCTACATATAACAATAGATAGATATACTCACCTGGTGCATAACTCCAACTGCTACGCTTGAACCCATTGCTCAGCATGTACTCATCAAACCTCCTATACCATTGCTTAGGTTACTGCTTCAAACCATAAAGAGATTTCTTTAACAAACATACCTTGTTACCATGTTCATATCCCAATGGCTGCCTCATGTAGATCACTTCTTCAAGATTCCTATGTAAAAACGTCGTATTTACATCAAGCTGCTCCAGCTCATAATCTTTACACGCAGTCAATGCAAGTATAACCCGAATAGATATGTGTTGAACTACCGGAGAAAATACTTCATTATAATCAATACCTGCCCTTTGTGTGA
This sequence comes from Tanacetum coccineum, assembly GCA_026074375.1. Lineage (NCBI taxonomy): Eukaryota > Viridiplantae > Streptophyta > Magnoliopsida > Asterales > Asteraceae > Tanacetum > Tanacetum coccineum. The sequence goes on along the minus strand of BQNB010050430.1, from coordinate 32,587 downwards.
ATCCACAAGCCACCAACCTTGCCTTGTACCTAGGATTTTGACCACCTTCAATCCCTTCCTTTATCTTGAACAGCTATTTGCAGCTCACCAGCTTTTGCCCAGTTGGATGATCTACTAATTCCGGGGTCTTGTTTTTCCTCAGAGAATCCATTTCTTCTTTCATAACAGCTTTCCACTTAGAACTGTCTTTACAAGCAACTGCCTCTTGGTATGTCAATGGTTCATGAGTATCTTCTTCCTTTGCTGCAACAAACGCGTAAGCAGTCATATTACTCTCATCTCGAAACCTCAAAGGTTTTGTTCTTGTCCTTGGCTCTCTATCCTGAGCCAACTGATAATCTGTGAGATCAGGTGTCTGATCAGTTTCTTGATCCCCTACATCTTCATCATCGCCATCTTCCTGATCTGTCTGATCTTCCTCAAGCGTATGATTATTTAACCTTTGCAGTTCCACCTCAACCTGTAATTCCTCAACAAGCTTATCAACACCTGCACCAGAATCCTTCAACGTGTCTTTGTACATGACACTTTCATTGAAGACAACGTTCCTGCTAGTGACTATTTTAGGTGATTCATCATCAAGCCTATATAGTCTGTACCCCTTCTGTAGTATATTTGATATCATAACATAAGCCTAGGATTAATGTTTGGCAGAATTATCTAGAGAGAGAAAGTGGGAGTTTTAGAGAGAGACAATCACTTAGTGTGTGTTTTTGATAAAATGAACATCCAACCCCTTCCCATGGCTGGAAAGGGGTATTTATACAAGAGCTTGACAAACAAATCCAAGCACGGAGTGGAAAAGGCAAAGTCAAAAGTCATCAAAATGAAGAAAATACAACTTGAGGGGCTAAAACTGCCAAGCCTAAAGTTGTATTACAAAAGATTAAAAAGACAAGGGTCAAAGTTGCCAACCAAGTAGATATTGCATTTAAGTTATACATCTTCAGGGGACCAAACTGCTAACTCCCCCAAAAGTCTACTTTTTACCCGCCCAAACCCAGTTAACAACTGTTATGTTCCCCACTACCTTCTCCATTGTGCAAAACCACTTCTCTCCTATCCAAATCATTTCATCCCCCTACTACACCCCCCCCCCCCAAAAGTGTATAAAAACCCAAGGTTGGCATCCCTCACCTATCCCAATATCTCAATGGCTAAGATGACTCAAAGAAGCACAAATGAAATCAAAGGCTGGGATTTGCTTTTGATTCACCTCACACAACAAGCACACTTGTTTTTGCTCTCCAAAGAAGCACAAGCTGCAAGTCCAAGACTTCGGCTATAAATAGAGCTTTTTGTAAGCCTTTGAGGCAACTATTAATCTATAAATAACATAGGCTTAATTTTTCAGTCATTCACGATCTTTTACTTTCATCTTGTAACACTTTCAATATTAATGCAAGTTTAAGTTTTAAAGTCAATAGTACAATACCAGTGTTAAGTTTCTCAATCATATTGTTTGTTGTGTTCAAAAAGTTCTCATCACATCTTACTCTAGAGGCTGCTTTTCATTACGTGAAAAATAAAAAGTAAGTATTGAAGGAGAAAATCATAAATTATCACTCTCAAAAATACCACACTTAGGTTATTGATGATAAGCCAGTTCTGATGGGCTTAATGCCTCCTCACTAGCTAGTTCTATTACAAGCTAGAGCTTGTAGATTCTCTGTTTGACCCTGTTTTGAGCAAGGGTGCTGTAAGTTTTTCTTTTCCTTATTGTTCTTATTTTCTGCAGAACTGTTTTAAGTGCTTATTTTGCTTATTTGCTAGTTGAAAAGTGTTTACTTTACTTTCTTACTTAGTACTGATAGTTTACTTGTTAAATCTGTTAGTTATAAGTTAATACTGCTAGTTCACTTTTTGAGCAGTATTAACCTTAAAGCTACCAGTACTAACTTACAGTTAGTACTGCTAGTTCATTTTCTGGAATTTCAAAGATAACAGTACTAACTTAATTACACAACGAGTTTTTAACTTACACAAGCAGTACAAACTTAAGTTAAGTACGTCGTTAAAAACTGTTAGAACGTGTTTTGTTCATTTTAGCTTATCAGCTTATTATTTCAGCTTAATTTAAAGATTGTTTCAGCTTTTATAGAGTAGATTAAACAATTTCCTTTACTGTTTGCTTATTTAAGCTTCTTTTCCTTTTTACAGGTATTCTCAACAGTTAAATAAGTATTAGGTTTATCTAGCTTATTTATCATTTTAGTTTATTTTAGTTGCTTATTCCAACTACTAAGTGCTTATTAAGGATAGGTGAAATTCTGTTTTAGCTTGTTTGCCTATTTATTGTTTCTTTGTGTTTTGTTAGCCTAGCAGTACTAACCTTAAGCTAACAGTACTAACTAAGCCCTAGCAGTTACTAACTCCAAGTTAGGTACTGGTAGTATTTTAAAACTGTTAGTACTGTTGTGTATTAACTTGTAAATTTAGCTTAATTGCTTTTTGTATTTGCTTATTTAGAGTTAGATTAGTTTATTTCAACTTGTCTTAATTTTATTTGAGCTTATTTCTGTGTCTTAGTTAAAAGTTTTAAAGTGTTTTTGTTCATTTCCTAAGTTTTGATTCTTGTTCTAGCTTATACCTCTTTGCTATTTTTAAATGAGTGTTTTTGCTTATTGTTTATAAAATTTAGTGCCAATCATTTTCTTGTTGACATCCAAACACAATTCATCATTCGTCTGCGATTTTACCATTTCAGCCTCGTTGGTACATAACTGTACCTCTGAGAGACACCCTATAACTGCTTCCTTCCCCGGTTTTCCCTTGATCTCGAGCGTTATTTTTCATTCCGCACGGTGTATTTAATATCATTTATTAGATAGGTTATTCGGAGGGGTGAGTTTTTGCGCGCGTTGTTAAAATTTTAGGCAACCTGCTGCCATTGGTGCCCAGCAATACCCACCCCAACCGGAGATGCGAAAAAGACTATCGTTACGTTTGATCAACTTTGTTTTAATATCATATCCCTGTGAATATTTTTCTGTCTTAAACGAAAAATATAAAAAGTACAAAAATATTTTTCATTTTCTTTTACTAGTATAATTATCATACAAAAACAAAAGAAAAACCAAAAATATAAAAACAATTGTCCATAAACTATAAAATAAAATACATTAAAGTTGGTAAAAAACAAATACCAAAATATAATAATTCTCAAATTTAGGTATTAATCAAAATAATTTGCCCGTGAACATAATAGGGTTTTACCCAAACACGAACAAAAGATTAAATAAAAACTTAAACCATTTGTGTCTCTTACGATATACGGCTCACCTTGAAAAGGTTAAACAAGCTATAAAGTGGGTTATAAGAGGGTTGTTCCTAGGAACTACAGACCCGGAATGTTGGAGAAAAAAGCTATCGGCGACTGATCCCTACTCCTCCGCTCACCTTAGTTTATCATTTTAAGACTACCGAGAAGTAAGTAGATATAATGGGTTCAAGTTAGCTATTTTAAGGTTCCTGTCTGTTTTAAAATAGATTGTGAATAAACTAAAAAACCAAAAAATACTCTTCTGTGTTCTCTATTTTAGTGCATGCGCACTCGTATTCAAAATGCTCGTCTTCGTACGACAACAACAACAACAACAACAACAGTTCTTCCTCACTTGTGAACTCCAAAGACACGATGGCTGATAATCGAACTATGGCAGAATTGCTCCAGGCTCCCACCGAGGGATACGAGGACGCAATTGTTGTTGCTAAAATCGAAGCACAAATTTTGAGATCAACATGGGGTTGCTAACTCTTTCGTCCAGACAAGCAGATCCTTCGGACATGACAAAGAGGACCCAATGCCCACATCCGTGTACTTCAATAAATCACTCGACATTGAGATATCCTAATGTCCGACTAACATCAATTAAGTTATGTCATTTCCCTTTCTACTCTTGGAGGGGGCAGCCCGAATATGGCTTGAGAAAGAACCGCCTCGATCAATTCATACATGGGATGATCTCGTTGCTAAATTCATAAATCAGTTTTTCCCACCTTCTAAAACGACAAATCTTCGAAACGAAATTACCAATTTCAAACAAAGGTTTGATGAGTCGTTTAGTGGCTACTTGAGGATCGATTCAAAGATCTTCTCCGAGCATGTCCACACCATGGATTCTCGGAACTCCACCAACTTGATACATTTTACAATGCATTAGTATGTTAATGATCAAGACTCTTTGAACTCCGCCGCAGGTGGTAACTTTTTGGACAAAAGGCCCGCTGCTTTGCTCCAGCATCATCGAAAGCAAGTCCAAAGTTCGTAACTCCCGAGCAAAGCCACTGTTTGCTAAAGTAAGTACAGCACTTCACCTCCGTGTATCTACCCGATAATGCTGAATAGAAAGATATGTTTCAGCTCTACTTCTCGACAAGCAGACATCTCCAGTTCCAGCTCCCGCTCCCGTAAAAGCGGTTGAGCAAAGTTGTGTTACCTGCGGTGGTGCCCACTCATATCGTAATTGTCCGGCTACCGATAGCAACAATTACCGAGACAACATCCAAGAATACGTCTCGCAAGCAGCCGCAGCAAATTTCAACCAAGGAAATTTCCGTTATCGTCCGCCACCGAGGCGATACCCAAATCAGACACACCGTGTTTTCCTCCAACAACACAACAAACCCAAGCCAACAATCAGAATCCGTTTGGAAACCCAGAACCAAACCGGGATATGGTACAACCAGGGCAATCCAACGACCCCAGGTTCAACAACAAGCCCCAATGTATCAACCCCCGGTTAATCAACACCCAGCTTACCAAGCTCCAGCTCATCAAGCTGGGTGTGTCAAAAACTGATTTTGAGAGCTATGTCAATGCTAATGATGCGGTTATGCAAAACATGTAAAAAATCAAATGTCCAACATAACCGACATTGCTCATCAAAATCGTAATTTCCAACCAAGCTTCAACTGTCAAATTCAGGTTCGTCTTCCTAGCAACACAAATGCTAATCCAAGGTGAATTTAAAGTAATCAGCCACACCAAGCGGTGGTCGTATATGTACCGTCAAATTCCATCCACTCCGGTGGTGGAAGTTGAAACCGAGGTAACAAAGGACACGGTGCTTCCTAACGGAAGTACCAAAGACGTCCAACCTCCAATAGTCCATGTTGATGAACCAGTTGTCATGCCTAGAACCAAAACGACTTTACCATATCCATCTAGGGTAAACAAGGAGAAAATCCGCGAAAAGGACGACCTTTTAGCTTTGAAATTCATGGAAATTTTTCGGAATCTCCACTTCGAGCTAAGCTTCGCAGATGCCCTCCTGCACATGCCTAAGTTTGCTCCGATGTTCAGAAAGCTTTTGAACAACAAAGACAAGATCTTGGAATTAACCAAAACACCGGTTAATGAAAATTGCTCCGCAGTCATCCTAAAGACATTTCCCGAGAAATTAGGAGACCCGGGTAGATTTCTGATACCGTGTGATTTTCCAGAGTTGGATGAATGCTTAGCCCTGGCCGATCTCGGTGCAAGCATCAATCTAATGCCACTCTCCGTTTTTGAAAAGCTTAATCGCCAAGGTCTAACCAAAACTAGGATGGTACTCGAGTTAGCCGACCGATCAATCTCCACTCCCACCGGCATAGCCGAAGATGTTTTTGTGAAGGTTGGAACCTTCTACTTTCCAGCCGATTTTGTGGTAGTTGACTATGATGCCGACCCTAGAGTCCCGTTGATTTTAGGAAGACCATTTTTAAGAACGGCAAGAGCCTTGATTGATGTACACGGTGAAGGATTACCATTAAAGACATGAGACAAATCCGTGACTTCAAGTAGGAGATACTAAAAAAACAAAATTTTTTCTCCTACAATGCCATGGAATCATTAAACAATGTCGACTTTATTTGAATAGCGAGGAGGAATATTCTCACGATATTTTAGGTTTCTCGTAAGTAATAGCAAATTGGAAATTCCACTCTACTTTGAACCGACTTGTTGATACCGACTTCTCCCACCCTCACACCATACGAGGTAGTGATTTCATTCTTGTAAGAAATCGAGGCTGAACTTCTGATACTCGTATAAGACGTAAATGATGATGCGAAAGGAATTCCCGAGAAATGACATTCTGCCTTCTGGAAGCTATCCTAAATAGTGAGCCCTTACCAACCAACTTCCCAACCATGCAAATATTTCCTGAGGTTAGAAAAGAACTTAAGAATTGTGAAGCCCAATAACCGTATGAAAACATCAAATGATGAACCACCGAGGTCAGCCAAGGTACTTTACCTCCTCCCCTCCTTGAATATGCTTTTTGGAGGGTGACATCAATTTACCGGACATAATAGCTAAAGAATTTGAATGTCGGGAGAAAGCCGCACTCATAAAGTTTTTTGCAAAATCCCACGTGCAGCCATCGTTGGAAACTCTCCGAAATCAAGGTATTAACCCGGAATTTTGTACTCACAAGAAAATTCCTAATGGAAGAGACTACACACCACGTCACAACAACAGAGACGGGTAAACCCAAAAATCCACGATGTCATAAAAAGGAAGTTGAAAAAAACTTCTTAATGTCTGGATTAATTTACCCTATCTCGATAGTTCCCCTGGGTAAGCCCGGTAACACTGTGTACCAAAGAAATGTGGTTTTTATAACCGTATGTTGAGAATGAGCAAAAATAGTTATCCCAACCGATTAGTTTACGGGATGGCCGGGTAACATTGACTACCGAAAAATAAATGAAGCCACCCGAAAAGGACCAATTTATCCACCACCATTCATGGAACCAAAATGCCTCGAGAGGCTTGCAGAAACGAATACTATTGTTTCTCGATGGTTTCCTTCTTCTCCGGTTATTTTCAAATACCCATCGACCCAAATGATCAGTAAAGACAACAATTACTTGCCCATCATCTACGGAACCTTTCCTAACCGGCCGCATGCCCTTGGCCTCATGCAATGCACCAGTCACTCCAGGAGATGTATGATGGCAAAATCATTCCACGACATGAACGAAAAAACGATGAAAGTGTTTATGGATGACTTCTGGTTTTTGGAAGTTCTTTCTCTACATGCCCTAACAACCATTTGGAAAAGATGCTTAAGCGGTGTGAAGAAACCAATTTAGAGCCTAAACTGGGAGAAAAGCCATTTCATCAAAGGTAAGGAAGGCATTGTTCTTAGACATAAAATCTCCACGACAGGAATTGAGGTCTGGTCGAAGCTAGAGAATGACGTTATCGCAAAGCTCCCTCAACCCGACTACTGTAAAAGTCATCCGTAGTTTTACTTTGGCAATAAGCCGGGTTAAATAGAAGATTCATCCAAAATTTATCAAAAATAGCCCGTCCAGTGACCCATTTGCTTGAAAAAAGAGACTCCGTTTTAATTTCTCCCATTTTTGACCCGTTTTTGTAGTTAACCCAAACACCCCTTTAATTTTTGAAAAGTGATTTTAAGACCTATAAAAACTAACTTAAACTGAAATTTTTAAAAGTCTATGGTACTTAAGCTATATTAAACAGTAAAAAGATAAAAAGCTAAAAAAATAAGCACTTAAAAAGAGGATAAGCTAAAGACAGTTCATAAGCTATACTAGGCAGATTACACTCAAATTGCATAAAAATGAAATAAAGCACTAAAAGGCATACTTTAAGCACTAATAAACATAAATAAGCACAACTAAACAGTAATAAGCTAATAAGCTATTGCTACAGTAACTTTTAAGCAAAATTAAAAAGGATTTGTACCTTTAACCCTTGCTCAAAACAGGGTTCTTGGAACCTAATAAGCTCTAAATTCCTACCCCACAGCTTATAAATAAGCTTAAACTAAGCAAAAACCCAATAAGCCATCCAATTCTGCTTATTCATCCAATGCTTTAATCCAACAGTACCTTGCTTTTCTCTTTTGAATTTTTCTTAAGGTTTTCAAACACAGGTTATAAAGAATGCTTTAAGTTGAGAGCTTAAAAGTTTTAAGAAGATAAATGTAACTTAGAACACACATAAAAAACTTAACTGAATTTTCATTAAAATTGTGAAATACAAGTACATGAAAAACTTTAAACTTAAAAACACTAAAAACTACTTTAAAACTACACTTGAACTACTCCCCCTGACTATGGCTTTACAATGCTTTATATAGGAAAAAACGACTAGGGTCTTGCTTCTTGATTTTACTTGGGTGTGTTACTTTGAAGACACAAAACAGGCTTCTTGTGCTTGTTGTGAGAGTGTAGACAACACAAACAGTTCCTAGCCTTTGGATTGCTTTTGTGCTTGTTCGGATCATCATCCCCACCCTTCATCATGCTCGAAAGTTGTGAATTTGCCAAGTTGGCAATTTGTCTTGGTAGAAGTGGTAGTGGAGGGGGAGGGAAAGGTTTATCCATGGTGGAATTGGGGTTACAGGGTAAAAGGGATGAGGAGGACCCGTGATTGGTTGGGGTTTGAAAAGGGCGGGAAAAGGGTTTATAAAGGTTGGGGGTGACAGGTAAAAGTTTAGGGAAGTGGCAAGGTTAGTCCTCCAAGGATATATGGGTGTTTGCAATTTTCGTCCTTGGTTAATGCAAGTTTGGGGACTTGGCAGTTTAACCCCCCAAGGGTTATATAACGAGTTGCACCCAAGGTCCTTGTTAGTTATAAGAATGGGGCCTTGGCAGTTTAGGAATTGACCTTGAGAAGCTTTATGGCCCTTGGGGTATAACTTCCACAAATTGGCAGTTTCCACCCCTTTCTCTTTTCTTTTTTTCTTCTTCTACATATTTAAACTAAGAATTCTGGACCTTCGCAAAAGTTTAGAACCCTAAGACTTACTTTTCTTGGACTTTTGGCTTCGGAGGTTGACTTGGGTTTACTTTTCTTTGGACTTTTGACTTATTGTCTATTTCTTGCAAATACATTCCGCTTCCTATAAATGACGATAATTCAACTAAACACAATTCCCAAAAACAAACTAACACTACTCCCCCCCCCCCCCCCCCCCCCCCCCCCCCCTCCCCCCCATCCCAACCCAACCAAATAATAACAACACAACATCATACCCCCTATTTCGGCATCCTTTAAGTCCGTTACTAGGTTCTTTCTAGCTGTTCCTTTAAAGGCTCCCAAAAGGCTATGTCGTCCCAACCCTAAACACATACCAAAAATCCCCATACTAGGTATTGCGTGTCCTCAAGCAATTATTATGCACGTAACACTTAGGAAATCTAAGGAATTTCAATCCCCCCTTCGACTAAAAAACTCCGAAAAGTTGCTACTGTGTTCGTCAAGGGGAAACTAACGAATCACTTACGCTTCGACAAGTACCGTTTTCTCCATTTTTTATCTATACACTAACTATCCCTAATATTTTGGATTTTCTTTTTATGTTCTCGACTTTTCTGTTCGACTTCCTTTATTATATCAACATTGGGATCATACGAATGAGAACGGTCCCATAGAGTATCTACGGTTCGTCTGACGGATTAAATTCATGTCCCAGATGGTTAACTAGCTCCAAAACCAAGCTATTAACAAGATCATGTCATTCTTAGTACTAATGCTTAGCACACTACATACTTATGGACTTGTCGAACTTTTAAACTCCCAACATGAATTTATGATTTTAAATGTGGTGTACTCTTTTCCCCTATAAAAAAATTCTCAACCATAGATCAACTTATTTCATATGTCGTGATTCAGATGAATCATGACTCAAAGCAAACAAATTATTAGGACTTGTAACTTGATTTTAAGAACGAAATTTTAACTGAAATCTGCTTATGAAGATAGAACTAGTAAATTACCGCATAAGGCTTAATATTTAGTTTTAGTAGTAGCAAGAGAAGAGAGAGAGAGGTACAGAACTTTTTGAAACATTTTCTAATCACATATAACTCTATTAAGTTCTTAAAGCTATGGAATGCAGTTTGTCTTAGTTGGAACTACCTACTAGGCCTCGCTCCCGAGTAGGATATCATAACCAAAGAACCGGTGTCTGTATTAGTTTGAAATACCCCCCCGTTGCCTAGCGTAGTGGCGAAATCACATCAGCCCTTTCTTCTATTATGGCTAAGGGATAAGTGTCTTAGTTTTGAACCCTCACCTAGACCTCGCTTTTCCTGGTGAGATATCACAACACCCAATCATTAGAAGTAAAGATGTATTAGTTTGAACCCACCCACTCGTGGTTTAGCGGAGGAGTTGATTAGTGGGGATATCACGACACATCTTTTACTTGTTCCATATAAATCAAATGTCTGCTTTATTGGAATAATTTCAATATTCATGCATTTTTGCATTCATCTTATTATGCTTCTTTGGACCCACAATATTAATTTTAAATTACTAGAACAGAAAAATATCTCGCTTTAAAGAATGCCCATGTTACAAAATTTGAAGCTTTTTCTTAAATAACATCGATTGACGTTGTTGAATTGAATTAGAGCACGTATGATTAGGTGGGATTAGAAAAACTAATGGGAGAGGAAAAAGCCACAAAGTTACTCATATCAAGTTTTAGAAGATTCTTGTCAGCACATATAAGATATTTTAACTCTATCTCTTCTTGTTCTTCACCTATTAAAATATCGAAGCATCGAATTCGTCGAATTGAAAGCTTAGACTTCAAGCGGTAAGTTGAGGAACTACGCTAGGGCTCAAAACGCTCCGATCAGTCAAAAATTATTCTCATTCTTACCCATTAGGAAAGTCAAAACTGTGACAAACACTTAATCTTTTTTTTTGAATTTTTTTGTTAATTTTTTCAAATTTTTTTTTTTTGGTTTAATTTGCAAAAAAATTTGCGTGGTTTAAAAAAACTGGATTGCGTTGATAACAATGACTGCAGCAAAAATCAAATCGAAGATTCACGCCACATACTAGACTAAACATCGTCCTCGATGTTTCAAAGGAGGGGTTCCTTACGCAAATCTAAGGCGTTTATGAAAGTGTGCCAAAAGATTAAACGTTAGGTCCGATTAGAATTTGGATACTGGGTTCCAAAATAAGCTGAGGATGGGAAACTCTTTGGATGAGTGTCTTCAAAAATTCCGAGAATCCTGACATACAACACAAGCACATAATCCTAGAACAAAAACACGGGTATATGGACAAACATGGAAAAATGTAGCTCCTCACACAGAAACATTTATTTATTACTACTACTGATAAGCAGGGGTGTGTTATGTGTATTACTACACATACCATATTTTATATTATTACTGCGGACTCTAATGACTAAATATCATACCATAAAATAGCATTGTATTTGGATGTTTGCATTTGTATTGTGCAGGAAATGGATATTCAAGAAAAAAGAGCAAAAAAGATAGCCAAAAGCAAGACAAATCAAGCACGGAGTGGAAAGGAAAGTTCAAAGGGCAAAGTCAAAAGTCATCAAAATGAAGAAAATACAACTTGAGGGGCTAAAACTGCCAAGCCTAAAGTTGTATTACAAAAGATTAAAAAGACAAGGGTCAAAGTTGCCAACCGAGTAGATATTGCATTTAAGTTATACATCTTCAGGGGACCAAACTGCTAACTCCCCCAAAAAGTCTTCTTTCCCGCCCCAAAACCCAGTTACAACTGGTATGTCGCCCCATACCTTCTCCTCTGCAAAACCACTTCTCTCCCTAGCCAAAATCATTTCATCCACCCTACAATTTCCCCCCAGCTGTATAAAGTCCATGTTGGCAATCCCTCACCTTTCCCAAGTATCTTCAATGGCTAAGATTGACTCCAAAGAAGCACAAATGAAATCAAAGGCTGGGATTTGCTTTGGATTCACCTCACACAACAAGCACACTTCGTTTTTGCTCTCCAAAGAAGCACAAGCTGCAAGTCCAAGACTTCGGCTATAAATAGAGCTTTTTGTAAGCCTTTGAGGCAACTAGTTAATCTTAGAATAACTTAGCTTAATTTTCAGTCATTTACAGCTTTTACTTTCATCTTTGTAACACTTTCAAGATTAATGCAAGTTTGAAGTTTTTAAGTCAGTTTACAATACCAGTGTTAAGTTTCATAATCATATTGTTTTGTTTTCCAAAAGCTCTCACCACAGCTTACTTATAAGCTGTTTTCATTAAAGTAACCATAAAAAGTTAAGTAGTTAAGAGAAAATCACAAAAATCACTCTCAAATATACCACAGCTTATGTATTGGATGATAAGCCAGTTCTGGATGGGCTTATGGACTCTCACTAGCTTGTTTTATACAAGCTAGAGCTTGTAGATTCTCTGTTTGACCCTGTTTTGAGCAAGGGTGTTGTAAGTTTTTCTTTTCCTTATTGTTCTTATTTTCTGCAGAACTGTTTTAAGTGCTTATTTTGCTTATTTGCTAGTTAAAAAGTGTTTACTTTACTTTCTTACTTAGTACTGATAGTTCACTTGTTAAATCTGTTAGTTATAAGTTAATACTGCTAGTTCACTTTTTGAGCAGTATTAACCTTAAAGCTACCAGTACTAACTCCAAGTTAGTACTGCTAGTTCATTTTCTGAAATCTTAAAGCTACCAGTACTAACTCAGTTACCAGTATTAACTTACACTAGCAGTACTAACTTAAGTTAGTACTGTCAGTTAAAATTGTTAGTACTGTTTGTTCATTTTAGCTTATTTGTCATTTTAGTTTATTCTAGTTGCTTATTCCTTTTACTAAGTGCTTATTAGGGATAGTTAATTATCTGTTTTAGTTTATTTGCTTATTTCTTGCTTCTTTGTGTTTTATAAGCCTAGCAGTATTAACTTAAGCTAACAGCACTAACTTTAGCCTAGCAGTACTAACTCAAAGTTAGTACTGGTAGTTAAAACTGTTAGTACTGTTGTTAGTACTGTTATGTTTATCTTGTTTAATTTAGCTTAATTGCTTTTTGCATTTGCTTATTTAGAGTTAGTTTAGCTTATTTAACTTGTCTTAAGTTTATTTGAGCTTATTTGTGTCTTAGTTCAAAGTTTTAAAGTGTTTTTGTCATTCCTAGTTATTATTCTTGTTCTAGTTTATTCTCTTTGCTATTTTTATGTGTTTTTGCTTATTGTTATAAATTTTAGTGCCAAATCATTCCTTGTGACATCCAAACTCAAATCATCAATCGTCTTGCGATTTTCCATTTCAGCCTCGTTGGGACATAACGACCCGGAGACACCCTATACTGCTTCCGGTTTTCTTGATCTCGCGGGTTCTGATCCTTTTTGTGTATTTATATTTCTATTCACTTATTGACACAAAAAAAGAAGGGTTGGTTCGCGCGAATCAGAGTGCGTGGAGCCGAGAAGTTATGTGTAATACCGTTGGTATTGCAAAACTCTTAAAATTGCACCTCATTATCAAATTCTTTACCGTGGTCAGTTCTAATTGACACTATTGAACAACCTAATTGGTTTTCGATATTCCTACTAAATATTTTGAATTGATCGAAAGCTTCGGTTTTATCCTTAAGAAATCTAGTCCAAGTATATCTAGAGTAGTCATCTACTATGACTAGGGTGTAACGATTTCCTCCGTAACTCCATATGGCGGATGGACCGAAGAGATCCATCTGGAGAAGTTCTAAGCATCTAGTCGTTAAGACTACATTTTTAGCTTTGTGACTAGCGTGAGCTTGTTTTCCAATTTTGCAAGCATCACAAAAATTTTGATCAAACTTAAGCTTAGGTAAGTTTCTAACTAATTCCTTAGAGGCCAACGATTGAATGAGACGCATATTTGCGCGTCCTAATCTCCTATGCCACAAGGTGGAATTTTCATCAATCGTAGTTAGACGAATTTGATCCTTAGACTTATTTCCTAATTTCATCACATATAAGCCTTTCTTCCTAATACCTCTACCTATGACTTTACCGTCCTTAGTTATTTCACTATCATGTTCAGAAAAACTTACTCTACACTTATTGTTAGATATTTGTCCTATACTTAGCAAATTAAATCCTAAGTTATCAACATGTTCTACATTATCTATTTTGAGAGAGTCATTGGAAATCGTACCTTTGCCAATGATGTTACCGCGAAGATTACTACCAAAAATGAC
>BQNB010050430.1:0-15404 GCA_026074375.1 Tanacetum coccineum | reverse complement strand
TACCACAAATAAATGATATTAAAATGTGACTAAATACTTTCATTCTAGGTGATCATGCCTCGTAAATCATCTGAAGACCATAAAAACACTATAACAATCTCACATGAATATCGTTTACCTTTAAAAGAAAGACTAAGAAACCTTGAAAGTCGCTATATTCATGAGGGTCGGGTGGTGTTTGATGACTTTACGAATCTAAACTATGTTCGGTCTGTATTACATTTTGTTGAGTTTGAGTGTCTTCTTGAAATCAATGACCAACTTTGTCCTCGCTTCATACTTGAGTTCTATAGTCAATATCAAATAAACTATTCCGACGAAGGTCAAATGTTCATCGAGTTTGTGATTCAAAATCAATTCTTTTCATACTCTCTTGAAGAATTTGCTCAAATTCTTGACATACCTTGCGAGGGTGCTTACGTCTTTACCAACAAATGGTCACTTGACGAGTTGGCATATGGTGTCCCTACGGATGGTCCATATCAATCCAACCCTCCTTCTCCTGATGACATCATTTCGTATATTCGAATTGATAGAGAAGGTCAAGTCCGTCGCATCCGTCATGAACAAGAAATTTATGTTCATGATCATCAAATTCTCACTCGTGAAATTGTGCCAACTCTAAAACCTTTGGAAGAAATTATATGGGAAAATGTTTTCTGTCTGGGGGTAATCGGGACCATGTTCCTGCGTGTCTTTGTTACATGCCCTATTGTGTTGCAAACTCTGAAAAGTTCAATCTCGCCTACTACATGGCGAATCGAATGGAATGGGTCACTAAGCAATCTAGGTTAATTCTGCCCTATGGTATGTTATTAAACCATTTGTTTAAGTTCATCATAAGTAAGAGTCCGGAGTTACTAAATCAGTCTTATGTCTTGTACGATCGTGTCATGAATCCTCTTACCGCTCAACAAGAGAGAAAGACTAGAAAGGATCGTGGCATAAGAAGAGGTCGTCACTCCACTTCTTCTTCCTCCGACTTCGATCAACCATCCTCCTCTCATCTCAATGATGATGATGATGGAAATGACGAAGGTACCTCGTGTGTAAGCACTCTTTCTCCCATTCGTTATGTTAATTCACCAAACATTGACCCTCACTTAGAACCTTTTTACACTCGTCAAACCGAAATCATCAGCCTTCAAGTTCAGATTTGCGATGAACATCGTGGTGGATTAAGGTCAATCGGAAAAGGCCTCAGAAACTTGTGGAGAAACATGAAGAAGTGAGCAATAAGGAGAATTGTTTTATGACATTATTATTTATATTACTTACTACTTTATGAAGCTTAAGTACTTGAACATGTGCTTTGTGGTATTGTAGTACTTAGTACGGGCAACATAATTTGCCTTGGATGATTGCTAATTTTTATCATCCTAAACCAATGCTTGCATGCACCTTGATACACTTTTGCTACATATATAATATTATGCATGCCTACCTTTTAGTCATTTTGCCTACATATGCTTCATAGAACTTAGGATAGTTGGTTTTATGAATTTAATTATTAAGCATTAGATGATTCATGATGACATAGAATTGACTGAAATAGGGAAAAATTTAGAGAATATTTTCTGGACAGGGTCTATAGAAAATCAAGAAAAATTGGAAATTTTTTATGTCTTTAGAAAATGGCCCCCATAACTATTGGGCGGCCCCCTAATATATATGGGACCGCCAGGTATTTACGGGACCGCCATCAGAAGTCACGGAATTTTCAATGTGGCTCCTGATTTTCTGTGCAGTTGACTATTCTATCTTAGACCCAGCTAAACCTTCTGCATTTTCCTAAACCACTTTTGGAATCTAAAACTCAACTCTCATGCTTTTCCACTTTAATCTTTTCCTTCCTAATTAAATAAGTCATCCTCTTCACTTCTATCATCTTCTTCATCTTTCTCACACCATTCTACCATGAATTCCACCAATGCTTCCTCATCTAACCCTTCCAAGAAAATCAAACTCACCATAATCCCTCCTAGACAACTATTTGTCAACATATCTAGTGATGAAGATATCACCACCACACCTTCTCCTACAACAACTTCTTCATCTCCAACTCCTCCAAATGCACCATCAAAAACCACATCCACTAATCAAACATCATCAAGTCAAGAGAACACATCTTCTTCCTTTCACTCAAAACTTCAAATTTCACCACCATCTTCACATGAACCAACTTCTCCTCATAATTTGAACCCTTTGCTTGACAACATTTCGGATGTTCCTCCTAGACCTCTAAACCCTCAACCACTTCAAAGTCATCCTTCTTTGGATATCACACTCTCTTTGTCACCAATCACTCCTCTTGATCACATTCATGACACTCCATCACCACCATCTCCACCACAACCTCAACCACCTATCATGGGCCATCCTCTTTTCTACAACTATCATGACTATCATGGGTCAACTTGCATATGTTGCTCTCACAACCGAAACCTTTTCTTCACTTTAAGAGATGAGATGAACATCATGTTTGCTCATCTTGAATATCTTCTCACTACCGCAATCACCTCTCACTTTCCACCACCACCTTGAAATGTTTTCAAAAATTCTCATAAATGCGTCACCCAAAATCTTTTGCTCAAAAGTCATCCCCTATGAATCATGAATCATCTAGGACTTATCTCCTTTGTATGTTTAGATTGTAGTGTAATTTATGGATTTATGTTTTCTTGCTTATCTTAGCTCTATTGTATGTTGTATGTGCCGTCTATTTATGTATGAGTTTCTTGATTGTTGAATGAAACTCTATTTTGGGTGACTTAAATCTCATATATTGCTTAAAGGATATTTGTCTTGCACTTGTACCTCTAACTTTGTTTTGTAGCAAACAAATTTCGTGAGATCGATCCCTTGGTGCCCCAAAACGAGGGGGAGCTCACATCAAGGGGGAGTCTTGATATCGTCGATTTCTTTCTTCCTACAACAACTCGACGATCATCCTTTTTGAATTCGACAAAAAAGGGGAGAAATGGAACAAAACTCATTAATAATGTGTAACTATTAATTTTATAAAAAATAAGTTTATATTTTGTCATCATAAAAAATAGGAGATTGTTAATACAAATAATGTCTAAAAATGTTGTTTATATTTTTCGACCTCTCAACGTTTTTGATAATAACAAAATGTAAAAACGTTTACGATAAAATTAAACGTTTACAAATTATTAATCGTAAAATTCTATTTCTAAGATTAGTAATCACTTAAGGTATGAACAAACAAATCATTAAGCATGATTAGTGATCAAGAAAATATTTTTCTCTCATCCATTACATTTTTATAAAAGATTTTCACAAAATTAATTATACCCAAAACGGAAGCTTCTATACCAGATACAACATTCCCCACAAAAAGACAAAAAAGGGAGCGGAGTCTACTGGCGGCCCCCTTATAGGCCTGGCGGCCCCCTTATATATATGGGACCGCCGGGACCGCCGCCAGTTACCGTTGGCTTTTCTTGTCTATAAATATTGGTCCACCCCTTGCTGAAAATCATTCCTCTTTGCACGAAAATTTTCAGTCTTTTCTTTCTCTCTCTAAAACTTCTTTCTCTTACTAAAACTCTTGATCACTAACATACTTAGATCTTGTTTCAAGTGATCTAATCTCTTCTTCTCATTCAAGAAATTATCTCTTCAAGTGACATAGGCAAATCCTCAATCTATATGAAAAAAAGAGTGATGCTATTTCTTCCTACAATATATTCCTAAAAATTCTCTTACACACAATAATATTTAATGTTTTTTCTCCGCTTATTATCTCTCTGCATTCAAATCGTCAGTCGTGACACTTGTCAGGATCCTATGAGTAGAAGGATTTGTAGGCATATCAAGTAGTAGGAAATATCATTTTCAAGAATCATCTATTCTCATCTTTGTGAAAAGTCACAAACTTTTTCCTAAACACACAAAAACACCTAATAAGATCCGACCATTTATCACCGTCGGACTATAGATCTTGAGGATTAAGATCCGTCAATACTTATAAAGACTTTAAATCTATTGTTTATTTGTTTGTTGTCAATACATATATAAGATTTACTTCTCGAAAATCTATAAAGACATATTTCGCTTTGAGTATTACCTGGGATCTTTTTCTTTTGAAACTTTTTGTTTGTTTACAAGACCTGTGATGACTACTCTTGCTCTTTGTTCTTGTTGAGAGAAACTCAAAATCTTAGGTTCTATTTTAAAGAACAGTGAAGAGTAAATATGAGATCTTGATGATTATTTTGTTCTTGTGTTGTTTGCTTTTTCGTTAATGGATGGGTTTAGATACAGTAATGGTATTGTTGAAGTTTATTGAGTTGTTGACTTGATAATTAGATAGTGTTATAGATAAGTTAACTGTCATGGATTATGGGTTATGGATTTGTTGTTGTCGTGGCTTGTGATTGATAACTCTTAACACTTCTTCAAAATTACCAAGTTTACGATTATAAAATAATTGACATTTATCAAGTTTTTGAATCTAACTAATAGGCATAAAAATATGATGAAAGGAGTAGATTGTAAATAATTAAAAAGTGAAAATAAACAATACCAGTAATAATAATTTAGAAAATTAAATAATTATAGAAAAATTGTAGACTGACTCTAAAAAATAAAATAAAGTTATGCCACCTAGACAGTTAACTGGTAACAAAAGTTATGTAACCGGTTAACATAACTTGAGTAATCTCTTTGTAATGAAAAAAACTTTAGTAACTTAGGCGAACATTTTGACAAACTTTAGTAACATTTTTGTGTATTACTATTAACGCTTTATTTTAGGGGGCTGTTTGTTATGAGGGGTTGACCAATGGGATTTGGACTAAAAGTAAAAAAGTGTTGTTTGTTTACTATACATAGGTTTTTAAACAGTGTTCTAATCCTTAGTATCCCGATTATTCAAAAGTCTTGTAAATGGATAGAGTTTCTGACAAATACATTCACTTTTCCTCAAAAGTTGTGTAAACCACATTTACTCACCACTTAGAGCATTAGGTATGGTCTGAGCCATGGCTCGCCGTGGGCAAAAAAGTAGTGCCATATTACCATTTTTTTCATAACACCAAAAACACCCTCCCTAGTCAACACCGTAATTTTTTGTGTTATGGGGACCCTACTTTTTATTTTTTTTCATTTATATAAAAAAATATTATAAACTTAAAATTTAAATTTCATTAATTAAAAAAAAACATTACACAAACTTAAATTAAAAAAAAATACATAAACTTAAATAAATAAAAACATAAACTTAAATAAAAGATAATACATAAAAATACGACAACAATTTAATTAAAATATGTAGCCCGGGTCTTGTCTTTCAAAGCCTCGATCCTCGCTGCGTCCTCCGGATTCATCCCGGTAGTGTCGAAAGCAAGAATCTTCAAGTCTTCGTTTCGTTTTTGAATATCGCAAATCGCGAGTCTAGCCGCTAGCTCGCGATCCATTGCTTCTTTTTTCGCTTCACGATCCAACAATATTCGACGCCGGCTTCGACATCGGCGTCGGATTGTGGTTGTTGGGACGAATGGGATGGAAATTGGGATTGTTGGGTTTGTTGGGTTTATGATAACCAAAATTGAAATTGCTCGGGAGTACAATTGAGAAACAGATTTTGGCTCGAGACTTGAAAGCTGGAGAACGTGTTTGGGATTTGTATAGTGGGGCGTGTTGGCATTTGGGAGTTGCTTGAGTTGGCGGATGTCGGAGTTGGCGGATTAGACAAAGATGAAGAATTTTGTAGGTTGAGGAAGAATCGTTTATCCAATTGCTTGGATTCGAATTCATATCGGGATCCACAAGAGGTGTTATATAAAAATTGGAAGAGATATATAAAAATTTAAAGGTAATATATAAATGTTTGAAAGTGATATATAAAAATGGGAGTTGTATAAGTATTTATAGTGAAAAAAGTGGTTTAATATTTACGACCCCTCCCCCAAACGGCTATTTTTTAAAAATGCCGTTACCAACGCTAATTTATAAAATTAAAATAATAAATAATAACACCCGAAAACGCGAGACGCGATATGGATTTTCGCGTTTTCGCATCGCGTTTTCCAGGACCATCTAGGCTGGGGAATACGACGCCAAACCCCAAAATGCGAAACAGAGTGTGGTTCTCGCGCCGTGGGTTAGCGTTTTCGGCCATGGCTTGAGCCATAGCTCAGTGTATCTTGAGCTCTTAGATTCATTATGGACCATTCATTTGATATTATTTTCATTTATGTGGGTCCTTTTGCAAAAATGTATTTAAATATAAGGTAATTTATACATATATGTATATATATATGTGGAAGGAATCAAGTGAGAAGAAAAAATATAATGAGAAGAATAAGAAGGATTTTTAGCCACACATTTTAAATAGAAAAGAGAATTTTAAGGGGAGATGCATGCATTTTTATAGGTGCATCTGAAATGTGTGGTTGTGGTTTCTTCTTATCATTCTCATTATAAGTTTTCTTCTCATTTGATCCTTACTATATATATCTTATTTATTTATTACTAATTATAATATATATATGTTATATATATATATATTATATATATATATATATATATATATTATATATATAAAAGATTGAGTGAAAAGTAAATTAAAATAAGAAGTGGTGAGAAGAGACTAAATTACACATTTGAGATGAAACGACTTACATTATATGCATTTCTATTCATTTAGATGCACTATTTTGAGTTTCGAAAGTTAATTTGATGTTTAGATGGTGCAAATTATTTTTTCATGATTTCGGCTCATGCAGAGAAACAAAAAACAAGAGAAATCATGAAATGCATCTAATATGCGTATATGCATCTAATTAAAAGCTAAAAAACACATTATGATGTGTAATAATGCATATAAGATTATAGAGATGCATCTAATTTAAGTCGGTGCATCTCGGATATACGATTATAGTTACTTTTTATGATTCTTATTTTAAGAAAACTTCTCATTTGATCATAAATATATATATATAGGGTGTCGTTATTGTGGTAAATACCTTAAAGTGATAAACAATAAGCACACTTGTGAACCATTGGATCATTCATTATTGATGAGATTAAAATTAATTAAATGAGTGGCATGCTTGTAATAAACTAGAAAATCATTGGCATTGTGTATCAAATTATAAATGTGATCTGGCGCATGTTCTTATTTACGTCACTTGCCATCGTATCAAAATCGAAAATCACGGTCCAGCATTAATTTTTTTTTTTCAAAAACCATGCTCACTATGACCACTACTTTTTTCATATATAAATTTAAAGCTTTGTAGAAATTTAATACACACATTGTTGGAATTATCGTGACACATTATTTTATTTTATTTGTCTTTTTACACATTATTAGTGTTTCTTTTATTTTATTTGTTTTGTGACACATTGTTAGTGACACATTTTTTATTTTATTTGTTTTTGTGACACATTATTAGTGACACATTCTTTATTTTTTTTTTATATTAGTGACACATTTCTTTTTTATTTCTTTTTGTGACACATTATGAGTGACATATTCTTTTATTTTATTTGTTTTTTATATATTAGTGACACATTTTTTACTTGTTTTGGTGACACATTATGAGTGACATAATGCATGCATGAAATAGGTTATAGAAAAAAGAATGAGGGAATTTCAAATAAACCCACGTTGGAATTTAGTGTTCACGTTGAGAAGTTCGTTTAAGATACAACAGAAACACTAAACAAAACTCCAAATATCAAATATGATTGCATATTTGCATGAATAAGAGTGAGTGTGTGTGAGCGTGAGTTTGGATTAGTGGCTTTAGTCATTCAAGTTGAACGTTCGCATTCATATCGGGTTGTTGTTTCTTTGTTCGTTTCGAGTTTGGTTCGGGTTGTTGTACGTGCTTGGATTCGGTTCTTGTGTGTTGCGGTCTTGGTTTTGCCATTGGTACGAATACGTGTTGGTGTACGTTGGGTTTATAGTGTCGATCGTATCTCGCCGAAACTTAGCGATCGTGGTTGGTTGGTGTTCATACTCTTGCTCCAGTTTAAGGTACTACTCTAACCATGATATACTTATAAGTAATTAATGTTAAACTATATAGTGATAACCTGCATTTTTGTATAACTTAACGTAAGGATTCAAACTTTACAACCAATATACACATGTGTCACCAATTCTACCATAATCATGTATCACCTTATCAACATATATAACTGCCTTTTTGATTATAACTTTCAAAATGTATCGACAACGGCAACTATTATTAAACTCGTGAGCAGTGAAGAGATCAAAACCCGGCTGTGAACAGGCTAGCGCAGTAGCGGCAAACAAGGAGACGGTACAGTGATACATTACATATGTGACCATTTAATTTGTTCTTTTCATTAGATATGAGAATAGGCTTTTTAAAGAGGCGGCGGTTAAGGTGGTTTGTTACCCAGATGAAAATCCACGGTGGCGTGGGCATTAATGGCAGCTTCACGGTTATATCTATGGCGACCGGAATGCCACATCTTTGTGGATAGATCTTAATATGTTTGTCATATTTCTGGCGGCTTAGTGGTTATATTTAACGGCGGCTTGGTGGTTATACTTACGGAGGCCGCAACACTACATCTTTGTTGTTAGTGTTGGAAATAAGTGAGTTTGGAAGTTTACAAAGCAGAGGGTACAATTAGACGATGCAGGTTTTCATTGTACATGGTTCTTAGCATATGGTACAAGGTGATGTTGCATCAAATACCATTATATTTGACTTAGTATGTGTTGACTTGGTAAAAAGAAGAAGCGGCAGATATGAGAAAATAACCACTCATTATCTTCTCTTTTTATGGATCGTGGTTACAACTGATCAATGTGATCTCGATACATTCGTTGTGTATAAAAGGCTATTGAGAGTTCTGGTCAAAAACACATATAAGAAAACACACATACTTGATCAAATTGTTATCTGCCATTTACTTCTTGCTCTATAGTTTTCGGCTACCACCATTACGTTGCAAACCTGTGACGTTGCTACTCAAGGTTTGCGTTTGTGAACTGTATATATCCTGAAGTGCCTTGGCTCGTAGACTCCAGCAACTTTACGGGGTGCCGATCGTACTTAAGGACAGGGATTACTTCTCTGTAGAGTTTAATCTTTGTGGTGTTTTGTTGCATTTAATCAGGTACAAAGATGGTTTTTGTTGCTGCACTTGGGTTTACTGCTGCTGCGTTTTGGGTCGTTTGTTTGCTGTCCAGTTGGAGCACAAATGTCATATTCATGGTGTTGGTTCTGTTTACAGATGCTTCACTAAGGTATGCTAATTCATTTGGTTTAATTCTTGTTATTCACTTCAATTTGGTTTGTGCTAAGTTACATAACAGAATATATGTTGTTCATATATTCAACAATCTTTTAAGTATGTTTCGTGCAATTCAAATTGAACCAAATGAGAGTCTAGTGAAGGCTGGAATTTCTAAGAAGAGAATTTCCAAACGCGGATCTTTAAGACTAAAATTGAGAAAATTAAAACGGAAACCAAAATCAGTTGTTGGTCACATATCGGCTATTGTCACTCGGAATCCCTGTACTAACGGATGGTATCTTGACTCTGGAGCCACAGTCCATGTTTGTGACTCGAGAGACAATTTTGTAGACTATCACAAAGTTACGGGTAAACAAGTGATAATGGCTAACAGTGATAGAGCTGATGTTTGTGGGTTTGGAACTGTGAAGCTGAAGTTCACTTCTGGTAAAGTTATAACCTTGCAAAATGTGTATCATGTTCCCTCGATTCCAAAATGCCTTATATCAGTTAGCAAATTGGACGAGCACGGTTTTAAAATCACCTTCGAGTCAAGGAAAGTTGTGATTTCAAAACACGGTGTATTTGTGGGAAAAGGATACATTCTGGGAGGGATGTATCGTGTAGATGATAGTAGTGGTTCGGTTGGTAAAACAGTTAAAACTAATGTTTCTGTTGTTGAACCTTATTTTGAAACTAATGAAAAATCCGTTTGTACAATTTCTTTATGGCATAAACGTTTGGCACATACAAATGTGAAAAACATTGAAAATATGAAAAACAACGGATTAATCAAATTTCAAAATAAAGATTTCGAAAAATGTGAAACATGTGTAAAATCAAAGTTTAGTGAAGGACAATCTTCCAGACCGTTCTTTTTAAACGTGAAAAGAAACTTTCACTACTTGAATTGATACACTCTGATATTTGTGAATTGAATGGAATACTTACTCGAGGAGGTAAAAGGTATTTCATAACATTCTGTGATGATTCTAGTCGTTACCTTTATGTATACTTATTACGATCGAAAGACGAAGCTTTTGATTCGTTTAAAGTGTACAAAGCTAAGGTAGAGAATCAACTAGGTAAAAGAATTAAAATCCTTCTAGGTCTGCCGAGGTGGGGAGTACTTTTGGTGATGTTTGATGCATTCTTGCGAATGAGAAATGGTGAGTATTAAGCATGAAGTACCTCTCCGTATACACCATAATAGAATGGTTTAGCCGAAAGGAAAAACCGAACCCTTATAGAGATGGTTAACTGTATGTTGAACCAATCTGGGCTACCGACTAACTTATGGGGAGAAGCTTTGTTAGCCGCGTGTCACATTCATAATAGAATTACTAGTCGTGTAATTCTCACGAGTCCATATGAGTTATGGAAAGGTAGGAAACCAAACCTGGATTATATAGAGTCTGGGTTTTGTTATGGTGCCTAACTATCGAACACCTGATCTAAAAGGTCGATATTGGAGCTGAGGCATTAGGAATGCGTGTTTAGTTGGATACGCCAAAATAGCAAGGCTTACTAGACTGGTTGGATTGAAGAACAGTGTAATTATAGAATCCAGAGATGTGGATTTCTTTAAAGATAAATTTTCGAATGATGTCAAATTCTCATGCGGAGCTAGTTCCAACTCCTTGTGGTTCGTCTCATGGAGAAACCTCCACAGAGATTAATGAACCACGACGGAGCATACGAGCTAGAAAGGAGAAAGATTTTGGATCAAATTTTTTCTCTTACTTAGTCGAAGGGACGCAAAAGAAAGTGACAAGATAGGTTATTTTCACTATCAATAT
The DNA here is from genome assembly GCA_026074375.1 of Tanacetum coccineum. Classification (NCBI taxonomy): domain Eukaryota; kingdom Viridiplantae; phylum Streptophyta; class Magnoliopsida; order Asterales; family Asteraceae; genus Tanacetum; species Tanacetum coccineum. The sequence continues at coordinate 4,353 of BQNB010050430.1, read as the reverse complement.
TGATGATGACCCTAAGAATTTCTCGGAAGCCATGTCATCTCGTGATGCTCCTATGTGGAAGGAAGCTATTAAAGATGAAATGGATTCCATCCTTGGAAATCAGACTTAGGAATTAGCAGAACTTCCCAAGGGCGTGAGACCTATAGGTTCCAAGTGGGTGTTTAAGAAGAAGCTTAACCCCGATGGATCCATATCTGCCTTTAAAGCAAGATTAGTTGCTAAATGCTACAGGCAGAAAGAGGGGATTGATTACTTTGATACATACGCCCCGCTTGCTAGAATTAGTTCTATAAGAACTCTTATAGCAATTTCTGCAGTTAAAGGGTTGTACATACATCAAATGGATGTGAAAACGGATTTTCTAAATGGTTACTTAAACGAGAAGGTTTATATGGAGCAACCCGAAGGTTTTGTGATACAAGGACAAGAGAACAAAGTATGTAGACTTGTTAAGTCCTTGTACGGGTTGAAGCAAGCTCCAAAGAGTGGCATGAGAGGTTTGACACTACTGTTACTTTTTTCGGATTTCAACACAACAGTGCTGATAGGTGTATCTATACCAAAAGCACGAAAGAATATACAGTGGTGATTTGTCTTTATGTTGATGATATGTTGATCATTGGCACAACTCTTGATGGTATATTGGAGACAAAGTCTTACTTATCCTCGAACTTTAAAATGAAAGATCTTGGAGAGGTAGACACCATTTTAGAAGACTTAGGCGGAGCATCATCCTAAGACCTAGACACGGTTAATTCTGTCACAATTGAACGTATCCGCATAAAGCATCTTTTATTAAATTATAATCTATTAGGGAATTAAAGCAATGTTGATCCTGTTAAAACCCTAACCCATCAGGACTTTACCCACTTATTGTTTGACAGTGTTTTATACACTGGTAGTCTACTATTTAAACTTTTATCAGTTAATTAAGAGCATGATTGCTGAAACATAAACGGGTCATCTACCGGTCCAACTAAGCTCATAATTCAAAGACAAAGATAAAGACAAAACGTTATTTGTGATCCTATTGGTCCAGTAATATGAAACACGATATGGAGAGCTATCCCTGTATCTAGTTGAATGATATGTCGCATATTCAAACACATAAACAAGTATAAGCTGATAAACATAATTAAACAATCAACGATAAATTAAGAAATCGAATTTAAAACAAACCAAACATTGAACTTTCATTAAGACCATTGTAATTATACAAGCCTAATCAAACAATTAAAATCAAACGATTAACAGAGTAAAAATTACACGATGTCTTCTATGGATTCATGATCAATGCTTGACCTTGGTGGCTGATTTTCTCTTCTAAAATTTGTCTTTAATGAGTATGGTATAAAGAATATGATATTGCACACTGAAAACTTATTTTTGAGTCTTCTATTTATAGTGTCTGAAAAAGACTCGATACGCCGTATCTGGCTAGGTCGATACAGCGTATAGGGCTGGATTCCTTAGAGTGCGCGCTACGTTCTTAATCAATCAGTGATATCTTTCCCAATTTACTTTTATTACCGTATCTTCGAATAGTTATCTTCATGGATACGGTGTATGGAAGCAGTCAGATACGCCGTATTGGGAATTGGTCAAACGCGCTTTCTTGTGAAGTCTTGGCGTTGATACGTCATATCTCTTTTGTTGGATACGGCTTATGTAGTCAGAAATCAATATTCTTCAAATGTCTTCGTTTTAGTTCCAAATTATGCGCCTTTTAGCTTGTCTTCACAATACACTCCTGAATTACTGCATTTATAAACTTTAAAGCAATTAAGTACCAAATAATGCAATAATTATATAAAAGTAGGCAAAACAGATAGGATAAATGATATAATAAAGTGATGTTATTTGATGTCATCAGCCATCCTCATGATTTGGCCACCTATAACACTCTCATTTATAGCCTTGTACTTGCTGATCGAGTTTTTTAAGCCGTTGAGTTATTTAAGAAGTTGAGTAGGGATAAAGTCTGTGAACCTGATCAATTTATGTACGGAATCATTATTAATGGGCTTTGTAATGTAGGTGATGTTGGAAATAAGTGAGTTTGGAAGTTTACAAAGCAGAGGGTATAATTAGACGATGCAAGTTTTCATTGTACATTGTTGTTAGCATATGGTACAAGGTGATGTTGCATCAAATACCATTATATTTGACTTAGTATGTGCTGACCTGGTAAAAGGGGAAGTGGCAGATATGAGAAAATAACCACTCATTATCTCCTCCTTTTATGGATCGTGGTTACAACTGATCAATGTGATGTCGATACATTCATGTGTGTATAAAAGCCTATTGAGGGTTCTTGTCAGACACACATATAAGAAAACACATATACTTGATCAAATTGTTATCTGCTATTTACTTCTTGCTCTATAGTTTTTGGCTACCACCATTACGTTGCAAACCCGTGTCGTTGCTACTCAAGGTTTACGTTTGTAAACTGTATATATCCTGGAGTACCTTGGCTCGTAGACTCCAACAACTTTACGAGGTTCCGATCATACTTAAAAGGACAGGGATTACGTCTCTTGTACAGTTAAATCTTTATGGTGTTTTGTTGCATTTAATCAGGTACAAAGATGGAGATTGAGATGGGTTTTCTTTCTGCATTTTGGTTTATTGCCGCTGCGTTTAGGGTCATTTGCTTGTTGTTCAGAATATTCACAAATATCAAATTTATGTTGTTGCTTTTGTTTACAAAATTCTCAGTAAGCTATGCTAATTCATTTAGTTCAATACTTATTATTTATTTCATTTGGATACGTGTTGAGTTATATAACAGAATATATGTTCATATATTCAGCAGGTTATACTAGCAAGGCCCTTGAGTTGCTCAGGTTTATTAAAAATGGACCATGTAAACCGTGAGTGGGTCAGTACAATACAATCATCAATAGTCTCTGCAAAGACAGGAGGGTTGATCATGTTATATAACTCTTTAATGATATGATTCAGCCAGGAGGGTTCCCTCGATTCCAAAATGCCTTATATCAGTTAGCAAATTGGATGAACACGGTTTTAAAATCACCTTCGAGTCAAGGAAAGTTGTGATTTTAAAACACGGTGTATTTGTGGGAAAAGGATACATTCTAGGAGGGATGTATCGTGTAGATGATAGTAGTGGTTCGGTTGTTAAAATTCAGAATACTAATGTTTCCGTTGTTGAACTACCTTATTTTGAAACTAATGAAAACCTGTTTGTACAATTTCTTTATGGCATAAACGCTTATGTAACACCCCACCCAAAAATGGGTCAAAGTCACACTTATGACATCAAAACAAACCCAAGCGGAAGACTTTATTCATAATATGGTTCAACAACGATCACCAAGAAAACTAAGAAAATAAATTGTCAAATATATCATGACTTCCAAACGAAATTAATTCAAATCTCCAAAGTCTAAGCGAACAACAAATTTAACTTCAACGTCTAAATGATTTTAAAAGAAATAGGAAAGCTATCATCAAGTCGGTCCACTAAGAGCTCCTAAGCACTCTTCACTCATACCTAGCTTCCCTCTTATTATCTGCCGCAGAGAAAGGATATAAACGAAACAGATAAATCAAACATATGTAGTAAACGAAATGGGATCAGATATTTCATATATCATCATAACTAAACGAATAAGTAGCCAAACAAAACATATAGAAATGCCTCACGAGCTCGAAACGAAAGTCAAAAGCATGCCACACGCTTAGACTAAATAATTATATATATATGTATATGTATATATATGTATATGTATATATATGTATATGTATATATATGTATGTATATATATATGTATGTATATATATGTATGTATGTATATATATATATATATATGTATGTCATAGCAAGTTGTACAAGGGAGTTGCAATCTCCACATGTACCGAAACAAAATGTTCAATGGGGTGTTGGCACCACACTAAGCCATGCACCAAAATGAAACTAAACAAAGTACTTAGGATGCATCAATACGCTCCCTACAAATCAAATCATATATGGCCAAGTGCATAATAGAGCACACAAAACAAAAGGGAACGTCGTGGACTGATCACGCCACCACATATAGTGTTACGCCATTGGTGCCTCAATGACGCGGCCATGGTACCTCCATGGCTAGTTAGCTCGGACATCGGAACAAAACAAAAGGTTCATATAGCATATCAAAACGAAACATATTATGTCCAAATAAGGTCATGTCTAAACGAAACAGACAAGTTCATATCATGGCAATGTCAAATGAGACATATATCAAACGAATTCAATGGGTTCAATGAAGTTATCAAATAAGTTAGCAAACGAATAACGAATCATAGGATGAGAAACATAAATAGGGATTTTAAGGTGCAAATAAA
>BQNB010050429.1:11700-39340 GCA_026074375.1 Tanacetum coccineum | reverse complement strand
TAGGGTTTGTCTAATGAGTGCCCTCAGGGCACTAGTTTAAAGTAGTTATGCATTTAATGCACAATAAATAAACTATAAATTACCTTTTATATGTACCATAACAAGCTAAATCTACCCGCGCTCCGCTGCGGGATGTTTAGCGGCCGGTGTTTTCGGCTGGACGTGAAAGAATGTATATTTTTGTAAATAAAAAAAAATTAACGGTCGTTGCTAACGGTCGTTAAGTAACGACCGATTTCAAGCACTATTTTGGTGCATTAAAAAAAAAGTTAAACTAACGGTCGTTACTTAACGACGGCTGGGGAAAGATATATTTTATAAAAAAAATAAAATGAGGATGATTTTCGTAATTTGACACATAGTGCGAGGGGGTATTTAGTAAATATTTGAGAGGCTATTTCATAAATAAAAAAATCGGGTCGGATCGGACCGGGTCGGGTCGACCCGACTATTTAATGCAGCATTTCCTGGTTATTGTAGGTTTATACAATTATTAGTTTAAGCATTGGCCGGTGAATTGTTTGGCAAAACCCTTCATTTTTTCATCATGACATCTACAGCTCCTTGAATCAAAATGCAACAATTTCAATTCATACCAAGTCTACATTTACCATTTGGTTAATGATTACTAACTTCTTCATAACATCAACCAAATAGATACGCACGTGAAAGTTGGGGTTTTTATTTAACCCATTAATAATCCGTTTAGATTCATCTAGCATTCAAGATTTTATATATATATATATGTCGTCGTTCGTTGCTATCTCTGGTCATGCGGGATTGCGTTGTCATTGTTGCTGTCGTAATTGTTCGTTGCTATTAGTGTAAAGTTATTTTTTACATATTCCGTAAAACTTAATATTGAACTCGTAAATTGATGATGATTATTACAGTATGATAGTATAATCAAAAGCCATTATCTGCATACAGAAGACTAGTTTTTTAGGACGGTAATTCATTACAAACCTAGCAAAATGCTTTGCTAGAGGAAGGAAACAACAAAAAGTTCAGATGACCATTTGTGAATAATTGACTCAATCGATACACAAATGAGACATTCCTTTTCAATTTATGAACCATCTAAAAATCGTAAGAACTTTCATGTCTTCCTTGAAAGTGTCATTCATATAGAAGATCACATAATATAAAGCGTTAAACATTTAAAACCCATAGCTAATATGTTTTATTAACGAGGTGTTTAAAGATTACAAAGCTTGATAAAATTTAAACGTTAATGAACAGAAGTCTAATCACTACAAAAAAAAGTAGAACAGGTGACGAAAACCCACTAAACGACAAAAGTATGTCCGACGTGGCACAAATTCTGATAGACTTTTTAGTCAAAGTTCGAAGAAGTTTTCCCGGGCGACATGTCGCCCGGGATAAGTTGGTATAAAATTTGACCAAAACATCAACGAAAATCTTGGCGGCAATTTTTCCCGCTCATTTTTCCCGGGCGACATGTCGCCCGGGAAAGTTTTTATTAAAAAAATAATTCACGTGAATGTTTAAGGGTTGTGATTAGTGTTAATTAACGTGTTTTAAAATTTCCCGGGCGACATGTCGTCTGGGAAAGTTTTTAATAATAAATTACACAGTTTTTAATATATTTAAAACTGTATATATTTTTTTAATAAAACATTTCCCGGGCGACATGTCGCCCGGGAAACGTTTTACTAAAAAAATATACAGTTTTTAAATCTGTATTATTTATAGAATATATTTTATAATTATATATTATTATTTATAAAATAATTATTATATATTTGATAAATCTTTTATATCTTTTTATATAATAAAAGAATTACATCATTTCGGAGTTTTCCATCAAATTGAATCTTATGAATTGAAAATTGGACCAATCAGAAAGCTTGATTTTGCCACGTAGGCAAAATCGTGCGATCTGATTGGTCAATAAAAAGTCAAAATTGAATCAATTTGGTCAAAATTAAAAAAAATTGGTGGAGAAATTTGATAGACAAAAAAAACACATAAAAATATGTGTGTCAAATTTGTGAAAACAAAAACTTGAAAAAAGCGAAAGTAATTAATAAAACTTTAGTGGTTTAATTTTAAAAAAATTATATGGAGTTAAATGTAAATTTATAAATTTACAAACTTTATTATAACTTTAAAAAATAAACAAATAACCCCTTAAACTTTATACCCTTAGACTTTATATTTTAAAATATAACAAACGCAAAAACGTTTTAGTGGATTTTTTATTGTCGACATAAAATCATGTTGTACAACCAAATAGAAAAACATCGAGGCTTATAAATTATCGTATAGAAAGAAAAAAAGTTTTCAAACTATTCATTGATGAGTTTGAAAGAAATTACATTTTCTTTTCTTTTGTCTTAATACGTTCTAAAATTCTAACAATTGAATTTCTGAAAAAGTATATAGTTCATTGTGGCCTCAGAGATTCACTTGAGCCGACTCCGGGCTACCTAAAAGGGTATTTTCGCTGGGATTAGTTGGCTCACAATATCGAGTCCGAAAACAAGTAAATATAAAGAAAAAAATAATACTAATTATCATACTACGTAATATATAAAAAATATAATAAATCTATTATCTTCATATGATTTCGATAATACTCTATACATAACTTATAAAACAGAAAAAATAAAAATTATATATTCTAAAAAAACATAATATCTAAGTCACGTGCGTGCACGGGCATTAAAACTAGTATTAGATATGCATATAAACATACATGCCAATACTTGTAAACATGTACATATACAATAAGTAAATCTAGTATGAAGTTTGGGGTCGAGTTCGGGCTCAGGGATTTATGTTAACCCCATTCCCGTCTTCATCCCCGGTTTAGTAATTCGAGAATTTCTCGTCCTCGTCCTCATCTCCAGTCAACTCGGAGATACCCAATCAAATCGGATTTGGAGACCGAGTCTCCATCATGTACGAGTTTTTTTGTCATCATTAAATATCACTCCTATAAACAGCTGTAAAACACTAAAACTTGGGTTTATAATTTCAAAAACGGTATGTGGGACAAGTGATGGGGTCGAGTTGCTTTTAAGCTTTTGGTTCCATCCATGCATATGATATGATGGGCGAATTGAGGTTGGTTAGAAGAGTAAATGGCAGAATGCAGATCTTTCCTTTTGATTCTAGAAAGACATGTAGAAGTAAAAGGACGCGTAGACGTATGCTATATACGTAAAAGAGATTGTCATTTCTCCTGCTTATATATTTTGGTAGTGTATAACTTATTATCTTCAAAGTATAACTTTCTAGTATTTTGTATTATTTGCATTAGTTTTAAAAGAAATGGCAAAAGTCTCACTAATCAAACCAAATTTGTCGGTTAAAAAACATAAAATGAAAACTTTATTCTAGACCCAATGCAAGCAATTGCAGGTAGACCAACACCGTGAGATGTTCCCACATTCAAAAGCATGCATCGTGGTTGTTAGTACAAAAAGTGTGACGGGTCTGAGTGGGGCTTAGATCGCTTGTTGGGCTGAACCTACAAGCTCTTTTCGAATTGGATCTTGTACTAAACAAAGTGATTGAGATGATTTCATGCACAAGGGAAAGTAAACCGTTAGCCTTACCGTGAGGATGGACCCCACGATTAGACTCCGGCGTGAGAGTAAGTATCTGTATTGTCAGAGAATATGCGTGTGTTAAAAGGTGTCAGAGATTGTGTACCTTGTGGTGTGTCAGAAGACTCCTATTTATAGGGGAGCCTAGTGCTAGGTTTTCCTAGTATTTCGCTTGTAGCTGTTAGTGGCCGGAGTGTGACACTTTTCGGGCAAGGTTTCGTTACTATCGTGTCCGCGGACGCAGATTTCCTTTCGTAAGTGGTCCGTGTCCGTCTTGTAATATCCGGGCAGTAGCCAGTATGGCATTGGGCTTAGTTTTGGTCCGCTTATTTGTTTATTTGGGCCCCGGGCCCATTGTCATAGTACGGCCCAGGCCCAGAGGCCTGGTATGCCTATTATACGTCATCAAGTCCCCCCAGTCTAGTAAGTTCACTGTCTGCGGTACTTTAATACTTACGGTGTAACTTGCTAGACTTTTATAGTTTCGCAAGGTCTTATATTTCCGCAACTGTTGTCTTCTCCGCGACTTTTCCTTAATCGATTAGGTAGGGTTTGGGTGACGTATATGTACCCTCAACCTTTCGTTTTCTAGTTGTCATGACTTGGTGTCAGTCATCTAATTGTCATCACGTCTGTCTTCTTTCAATCTTGACCATTAGTTTACTTAGTGGTTTATACGTGTCTTGATTAGGTGATATTGTGCATTTACTATGGCAATTGTATTAATATCCCTTGAATTTTTACTGTTTCCTTTTTCTTCTTCTACTATTATCGCCATTGTTGAAATCTTTCAAGCTCGTCATTATCTTTTCCACACCCGTATCTGTTTGAAGATCTCTTAGGTCTTTCCTGGGTAGTTTTTCTTCCTCTTTTCAACGATGGGTTTTATTGGATAGGTTTGAAATCTATCTTAAACCCAATCCTACTTTAATGATTTATGTGAGAAATATTTTATTACTGATGCGTTTCCACCCTGAGCTTCCTCGTGTCTATTCTAGATTCGTAGGAAAGTCCCACTGGTTTTTTTAAAAAAATCAATTGTTTATACCAGATTTTTTTGATCTTATGCCAACATCGATTCCTCTTTCATAATTTTGTTGATATACTCAATATTTTCAATACTCCAGTTGTCCCAGTATCAGTGATTGCGGCAGGCTAAAGTTTCTCACTTTGAGATCTTATGTTGCGTTCATGGTTTTGTTCCTACCGTGGGTAATTTCCGTAGGTTTTATGTGAACTCACAAAGTAAGGGTTGTATGTCTTTCAGTAAGCGTTCTGAGAGCGCCGCAGTTTGTTATACCAAACCCTTAGATTCGTTGAAGAAATGGAACGATAGTTTTTCTGGGTTGATGCCTCCGTTTTCCCTCTTGCTGTTTCATGGCATAGTGGCAAAACATTGAGGAAATATTCGCCTTCTGCACTTGATGAGTTTAATGCGGAGGTGTGTGACTTTCTTGCGGAGACTTTTTTTGGGTTGACTCCACGGGTTTTCCTCTTTCTGTGTCTTTAAAGAGCAAGATTTTGAATAAAGATCCCCCGCCCAAGCTTTCTCAATATGACACGCAAGCGTATGATTTCTTACGTACCCATACCGCTCTGTTTCAGAAATTTCCAGAACCTTTCCTATGCTGGGTAGGCATAAGCCGCCATTATACGCTGGATGAGAACTCCTATCCGACGTTTTAGAATGGCAATGAGGGTGGGTATATTTGCTTTTGTGGATCTTATCGTATTGCTATTATACCTGACGATTTCCTTTTACTATATTGCAGAGATGGATTTGTTTGCGTTCATCCGTTACTTTGACCCTACCAAGGTAGTGGTGGGGGAGAGAAATGTTGCGGATGGGGAGGCTAAGTTATTGGTGTCAACTAAGGGTCGCACGATCCCACTGGCTCCGCCGGCTCCAGCTGCCTCAGGGAATAGTGTTGATAGTATCGATGAGCTTTTTGACAAAGGTAATGACGCTGAACAGGAGCGCACCGAGAAGGGTGATGACGTCTTGGAGGAGACTATTGCCAAGGATTTTTTGGAGATTGATGTTGAAAAAACCAAGAAGAAACGGACGAGTAAGGCCGTCGGGGATGCTAGTGGCTCCAATCATCCTCCCAAGAGACTAAGGGAGGATTTCTATGCCGCAACTTCAGACATTGGCGAGAAATTTCTTGCTGCCATCCGCGGCTTAATTCCAAAAGATTTTCCCTTGTCCAAGCTCAACTTGCGGACACATCCTCTTGTCGTAAGGTATGTTGTATCCTCGGATGATTCTCACCATTCAAGTTTATGTTTTGAGGTTAATTCTTTTGGCAGGTCTTCCGTTGCGGATGTCCCGGTAGTGACCGTTGTCGCTACCACTACCATTGTTGCTGATGTTTCTGCTGTTTCGCCTCCCCAGGTTAGGGTTGTGTCTGGAAGTCCTACATCTGTTGGTGAGGCTAAAAGAATATCGCTAGTACTTCAAAGTTGGATGAGCCCACCACTTCATCTGATTCGTTTTATGCTGCACAAGATCTTGATTCCGAAACTCTTCATAATATATATTCCTAAATGGAAGGTTACAAATGACTCTGTGCTTGACGATCCATATGTTTGTCGTGATTTGATGAACCGTCTTGCCCCGCCTGCTTTTTTCTCCCAACTGCGTGCCATAGAGTATGACTAGTTATATGCTGAATTCAACGTTGGGGCAGCGCGGCAGATGTGTCTTGGGGCAGAAGTGAGGATGCGAGCCGAGCATACTTTGGAACAGAAAAATAGACTCGAAGACAAGTGTTCTGAACAATCCGCGCGCCTATCAGAGAAGGATGCTGAGATTGCCCATTTGAGGTCTTTGTTGTCTTTGAAAGAGTCCGAGGCCGCGGAGGCTATCCGTCTTCTTGAACAAGTATCTGTTGTGGAGGTTGTGGACGCTGTTAAAGGTAATGAACTGAGGGATTTGAAAGAGAGGAACTTTGCTCTTGAAGGAGAGAGATATTTTGTCTGAGAGGGTCACGACTCTGGAGTCCGTTATCGCTTTGAAGGAAACTGAGGTGGCGTCCCTAACTGCTTAAGTTACCCAACTTACCTCCGACCTATCTGGCTCTCAGTTCTCTTATGACGAACTAAATTATACGGTGGTTTCCTTAGAATTTAAGAGAGGTGGTCTTCTTAATCAAGTATTCGCATATTTCTTTTCATCTTCCACCATGCTTTGGTTTTATCTTTGTGACTAACACTCCTTCACCCTTTTTTAGATATCTTCACTAGAGTCCTCATTTGAGCTTTTTAAACAACAAATGGAGGCCAAGCAAGACGAGTAGGCTATAGCTTTGCGTAACCGAGTTATGGAGTTAGATGCTCAGCTTTTGGGGATGGCCGCTCATCTTGAGGAAGAATTTTACCCTCGTTTTCTAGTTACCATATCTGGACAGCGGTGGATCTTGACTCATGGGCTTAAGCTTGTCCTTCTCAAGTGTTTGCAGTCTTCGGAATATTGTCGTGCTTTGGGACAGGCCATTGGTTGTGCGATTAATAAAGGTATTCAGGGTGGCCTAAAAGCGAAGGTTGATCATGGGAAAGCTGGGAGAGATCTATCTGTGATCGAAGCTTATGATCCCTCCGCGGAATCTAAATATATTGATGTCGTGAATGCTCTTGGTGCTGTTGATTTCTCTCTGCTTACTGAGTTGGAATCCAAGAAAGATGCAAGCATGGTTGATCTTATGGATTCCCTCCGTTTGGAAGGATCTTTAGCTAAGTTCCCTAGAGCGGGAGACCTACAACCATCCCCGAAACAACTCATGCTTCCCATCCCTAGGACGGACGACAATGTGCACCTCGGGGAGACCTCCTTATCCTTTTCCCTCCAAGTTGTTCACTCACAGGTTCAAAGAGTTAGGAGAGAGATTAAAGAGAAACGTTTGTCGCTTACAGATGTCATGGTTCCTCTTGTTGAGCCTTTGTCTTCAAAAATTTTAATTGGCGAAGCCAGTACTTCTGCTGCTCCTGCAACGGCTGAACGCATTACTACCCTTTCTACGACTTTTGCAACTTCTGATGTTGTGTCCCCTCTTTACGTACCCGATTATCAAGTTTTGGGGATACAGAACCACATGATGAAGACCCTTCTTCCACAGCTTAGGTGTTTACTTCCCTCCTTACCGCGGTCGCATGTGGCCCTTTTGTGGCGGTATTTGTATTTAGACAATTTGTACGTTTTGAACATGTTTGTGACTGTTGGTTAGACAATGATGTCCGTGATGTAACACTTAACAATTGTATGTTTTGTTAACATGTTTCGGATGCTATCTTTTAATATCACTTTTGTATGCTCGTGATGATAGTCTTAGTAAAATGTTTGTGGGTCATTTTCCTAGTACTGGGCTTGCAATACCTCTTATGTACTTGAGTCGATTGTTAAGTTACTCATCCTTTTATTATACGGAATAATGTTTGTATGGGATCATGTCCCTTTGTGTGCGCGTTTTACCAATTCGTGTAATATTCAGATAACTTTGCAAAGTAAAGAGTAAATAAAAATTTAAAGTAAAATGTGTGAAGGTAGCTAGTCTTTACTTTTTAGTTCATTAAAACTTAAGGACATTCAATAAGAAAATAAATTATGCTTGCTTATGTTGCATTGGAGAGGTGCTTACATTTCATACACATAGCATTTCTTAAGGTTGCGGACGTTCCATGTCCGTGGAAGGACGTTCCTGTTGCGGTCTCTAAGCTTGTACGCTTCTTTTCCTAAAGCTTCCGTGACTTCATATGGTCCTTCTCACTTAGGTCCGAGCTTGCCTCCTTCTTCCGCATGGCTTGCTTTATTGTTTCGGTAGACAAGGTCTCCTGGCCTGAAGCTTGTGCTACGAACCCTGGCATTATAGTATTTTTCCATTTTGGCTTTGCTTTTTGCTTCTTGGATTGCTGCCTGTTCTCTTTTTTCTTCCAGAAGGTCCAAGTTGATTTCCAAAGCTTCATCATTTTTTATCATGTCAACCTCCGTAGTTCTCAAAGTTGGCATGCCGATCTCTACGGGAGTCACTGCTTTCGTTCCATATGTGAGTGAGAACGGTGTTTCTCCGTTGATGGACTTGATCATAGTACAGTGTGCCCATGAGACATGTGAAATTTCCTCCAGCCAATTTTTGCATCTTTCGTCCAACCTTGCCTTGATTCCTTCACCTAAACTCCTGTTTGCCCTTTCAACCAAGCCATTGGCTTGTGGATGCTTAACAGAAGCAAAGCATTGGCGGATGCATAGCTTTTCGCACCAATCTTTGAATGAGTTGTCCCTGAACTACTTTCCGTTGTCGGATATTATTTCCCCTGGCAAACTGAATCTGCACACTATGTTATCCCACACAAACTTCTTGATATGGGCTCCTGTTATGGCTGCCACAGGCTTTTCTTCTATCCACTTGGTGAAGTAATCGATTGCTACTATTAGGAACTTGACTTGACCAGGACCTTCTGAGAATGGTCCGGCTATATCAATCCCTCATTTATAGAATGGCCATGGGGACGTGATGGGGGTTAAATTTTGCTGTGGGTTCCTTGGCACAGGGCGGTGAACCTTGTAACACCCCCCCCCCCCCAAATAGGTCGCAGCAGAATAATGTTTGGGAACGTTACTTCATAATACCATTGCACAAGACTTGAGAGAACGACCTCTAAATGTGTCGTTTGAAAAGTAATCTTGTATTATTTAGACTCTAATGCACATCTAGTAAGCCAAGCATCTAATTCACCTGAGAAAAACATGCTTAAAATTGTCAACATAAAGTTAGTGAGTTCATAGGTTTAAGTAGATGTAAATGTAAAACCCAAAACTATATATAGGTTTACTGTGTTACAAGTCCCGCCCATACAAGACTTACAACGCATAAACTTACATATATAGGTTTTCTTAAAATGTATAGACACAAACCATACAAAATGCGTTTATTAAAATGTTGAAATCCGAGATTTGTAAAGTGTGCGTGACCATTTCAATCCTTATAATAGCCACCAAAATTGTAAGTATAATGTTGGACCGCAATGTTTTCAAAGAGTATGATAATTGTAATGAGCATAATGTCCCATAATGTTTCAAGTGTGTATTGCCTAGATGCAACATAAAGTGTGATTACGATTATTCCCCTAAGTTCATGAAACTGCGACGTAGACGTATCAGTATGCCACTTTATTCAAGGCACGGTAAAAGTTCATGTGTATGTCATGCTGGCCCTGAGGCTCCAAGCCAGTCGTGATCCGACATGGTATAACGTTCGTTAGTTCGATCTCGAACTAGTGAGAGCTAATCACCCGAACGGGGGTTGTCAATCCCCAATAGATCTATTTTATAACACTCGCGCTTACCCTCCAAGTAATTAACAGTTCATGCAACCTAAGCTAATCCGTAATCATTTGAATGAAAGTAAACTTGTTGCGTCCATAAGTAAAGTGAGTATGTAAACGAGTTTGTAATCAACCATGTAAATGAGTTTGTAATGCGTATGTAAACAGTTTTGTAAATGTGTATGTAAACGAGTAGATAATCCAGTTGTAAATGAAATCAAGTATGTAAACAAGTATGTAAAAGAGATTGTAACTGAATATGTAAACAAGTTGTAACGAGCATGTATTCTCCCCCGAGATTTGTAAAGTAATTATAAAACAAGTGAAAGAGGGGCTATAAACTCACCTCTAGTGAAAGTAGTGATTATCGCGAAATCGACAGAGTAATCGTCACAAACGATCCGGAATGCAACCTAATTAATTATAGGTCGTATAAGTATAATGTATTTAATATAAATATGACATCACAAGTTATATAGTTACACCACCACCTAATAGCTTTTGTTTCATTTAAAAAGTCGAAACAATATTTAAATCGTACTTGTTAAATAAATGACTACGCATTTGTATCCGTAAAATAAAATGTTATCTTTGTCCAACAATGTATTATTTGTTAATAATACAAGATTTAATATTTTTATTGATTATATAATGATATTATATAATTAGTTTAATTGTTTTATAAAAATATTGTACAAAAGTAAAAATAGTGCATAAGGTTTTATAAACCTTATATCTTTATCGTTTTAACTCCGTTTTACATGTTATTTATACCCGTGGCTTCGTATTAAGAAAATCTATCAAAATATTATATTTATAATATTTTAGCTACTGATGAACAGTAACTTTTACTGTTTTTATAAAATATATAAAACTACTTTTATATATTTAATTATCGTAAACTCGTAAATGTCATAACTCATTCGTTATAGATCCGTTTCGCGTGTTCTTTATTTGTATGGAATCGTAATTAAAATTTCTATCCAAGTAAAATATTTCCCAAAAACTTACTGTTATGAACAGTAGTTGATTTTATAAAATAAGTTTTATAAAAACACTTTTACGTATTTAATTATCGTAATCTTGTAAATGTCATAACTTCTTCGTTATAGCTCGGTTTTTCGAGTTCTTTATATGCTTACGATCCTTATAATATGTACTATTTTATAAAAATGATTCCATTATTTTATAAAATCGAATTCTAACAAAAGGTATAAAAACAGTGGGTTTTTATATGATTTACAATTTAGTTTTTATAAATCCATCTCTTAAGAAATTTTGTACAAGTCCTTTACCATGCTTTCTACTATATGTCATACATGTTTTGGGTCCTCTAAATTGTCCATGGTGATTGTCCAATTGACGTCCTCATGATCTTTTATTTATTAACTCTTATAAATAAACTTTCAACAATTTATTTTATGAATTAAACATATAAATTAATTAACACTTATATAAAGTGTGTTCTTTCATTTTAAATATTATTTCACCATACATATATATAAATTCGAACCTCATATGATCTTGTAATATTTCATAAATCATAAAAATAAACCTAGGTGGTGATTAACATAAATAACAAGTATCTAGAAACATGTAAATGAATAATGGAAATGATTAAGGTTTAAATGAACCTTAGAGAAGTGTATGAGAATGAAGAACACAAGATCAACCCTAGAAATCAAACCCAAAATAGAAACCCTAATCAAGAACCCTAGTTTACTTCTTGATTACAAACCCCTTATAAATAATACTCAATCTTCCAAACCACTTTGCAACACCTTAGATATGATAACCAATGAGCCTTGAATACTTTAAAAATCAACACTATGAACACCCTAAATACCCTAGATCAGCCGTGAGTTTGAGGGAGTATAGAGAGAGTTTTGTGTTTGATTTTCTTTGTAAAATGTTAAGTGTGTGAATGGTTTTACTTATGTTTAGTATTTATAGGGTAAGTATTAAGAAAACCACCTACCAAACCATGTGTTAAGAAATGGTTTAGGGTACAAAGAAGACAAGATGATGTGCCAATTACTAGAGAAGTGGGATTGTAAGTGTACTTGGTGTTGGTTTAAGTAAAGTGATGAGACTTTAGTGGAAAGTTTAGGATTTATTTGTGTGTAATACATGTATAATCTGGACATGAGGCTTTGTAAGGTATAAAATGATATAATTTTTAGGTATTATGTATAATAGTGGGTATTTTTTTAGTATAGATGGGTATTGGTGCTTCCGGGTACGCTTAAATGTATTTTATTACGAAACGTAAGCGTTTTACGTAACCAATAAAAATAAAATATGATAAGTTATAAATTATCCTTGTAATAATTATATAACACTTGCTTGACGTAAACTTTTACTTGTTTGATGCCCGTTTACGTTGAATGTTGATTTTTAGTTTACGCGATTTAACTAAACGATGAAAATTAAAAGTGAACGCGAAAAAGTTTAGAATAAATAGTTGGATATTTATTGACGTAAAATGATGTGAAAAATGCGGATTGTTATAGTCTCCCCGTGTTAAAAGAATTTCGTCCCGAAATTCAGGTTGAGTTGCCTTCCGGAGTGGTGTTGGTGAAGAGGTGTGGATACTTATCTTAATCCTCCTAATATGCGCTAACCAACTTTGTAATCTTAATGTCTTTAATTCCTTGTTTATACCCTGAAGACTTTTAGGATTTGGTGTGAGATGATGTCGACTTCCTATAGTAAGGTGACGTAAAGGTCTACCTAGTTGCTATGGTTACTAATTCGATTTTTCCAAAGTAAACGCGTCTTATGGGTACGTACACAAAACTTTGCTTTTCAATGATGCAGTTAGAAAATGGATTATTGACAAAAGTTTTATGGTGACTACTCTCAGCATGGCATGGTCCTTCCTGAATTATACATAGGTGATCAGGCTATGTATATTTGAGGGCTAACGATGCGATGCTCATTTTTGTCAAAATAATGTTATGCATAAAGTATTATCAAAATGGTTTACAGTGTGAGAAAATAATTCACAAGATGGAAAAACAAGGTAGTTTATAGGATGACAACAAAATGATTTGCGAGAAAACCGTAAGATAGTTTGCAAGACAATAGCTAAATGACTCATGGGGTGATAGTAAAATAATTTATGTGATGAAAAATGGTTTCATAAGGTAAGAACAAGATGATTCATAAGGTGATAGTAATGTAGTTTTTGAGAAGGTTGCAAAATAGTGTATAAGATGTCAAGGAGGTAATTCATAAGGTATTCGTGAAATGATTGTAAGTAGTTTATAAAATGTTAGTTTATTGAACGATGGTAAAATAGTTTGTCAATGATAGTAAAATGGTTTATAAATGATAGTTTATCAATCGATAGTAAGGTAGTTCATTAATGACATCGACTTTGTTTATGCGATGATACTAAAATTGTTTATGAGATGATATCAAAATAGTTTTTGAGGGAATCACGTGACAGTTCATAATGTAATAGTAAAGAGTTTATGATGTGGTAACAAATTGTTTGTGAATTGATACAAAGTAGTTTGTAAATTGACCATGGAAACAGTTTACAAAAGACAACGAACTACTTCATTATGTAGTAGTGAAATGGTTTATAAAGTAGTTGTAAAAATGTTTAAGGGACCATAGTAGTTTTAAGGAGTGGCTTGCATAACTAGAGAGTTAAAGTAAAATCGATGAGGTTTTTATGACACATGAGTTTGATAAATGATTTAAATCATCCACACGATACAACAAACATGTAAAAGGGATTTCTTAAAGGAAATAGAGTCTATGATGGTTCCAACTTAGGTTTCACTAAGTAAGACGGTCACAAGATGACGTAGGTGTTTCAACACTATGAGGCGGGTGTTCAAACTTGAAGTTGAATGGTAAGGGGTTGTCAATCCCCAATAGATCTATTTTATAACAATCGCGCTTACCCTCCAAGTAATTAACAGCTCATGCAACCTAAGCTAATCTGTAATCATTTGAATGAAAGTAAACTTGTTACGTCCATAAGTAAAGTGAGTATGTCAACGAGTTTGTAACAAACCATTGTAAATGATTTTGTAAACATTCATGTAACCGAGTTTGTAATCAATCATGTAATGAGTTTGTAATGAGTATGTAATTGAGTATGTAAATGAGTATGTAACCAATTTTGTAAACGTGTATGTAAACAAGTTATGAAATCAAGTATGCAAACAAGTGTACTAAAGAGATTTTAAATGAATATATAAACAAGTTGTAACGAGCAGGTATTCTCCCCCGAGATTTTAAAGTACATAAAACAAGTGAAAAGGGCTATAAACCGGGGGGTAAACTCACCTCTTAGTGAAAGTAGTGATTTATCGCAAAATCGACAGAGTAATCGACCACAAACGATCCCGTAATGCATCCTAATTAATTATAGTCGTATAAGTATAATGTATTACTATACATAATGACATCACAAGTTATATAGTTACACCACCACCTAATAGCTTTTGTTTCATTTAAAAAGTCGAAACAATATTTAAATCATAATTGTTAATGACTACGCATTTGTATCTGTAAAATAAAATGTTATCTTTGTCCAACAATGTATTATTTGTTAATAATACAAGATTTAATATTTTTATTGATTATATAATGATATTATATAATTAGTTTAATTGTTTTATAAAAATATTGTACAAAAGTAAAAATAGTGCATAAGGTTTTATAAACCTTATATCTTTATCGTTTTAACTCCGTTTTACATGTTATTTATACCCGTGGCTTCGTATTAAGAAAATCTATCAAAATATTATATTTATAATATTTTAGCTACTGATGAACAGTAACTTTTACTGTTTTTATAAAATATATAAAACTACTTTTATATATTTAATTATCGTAAACTCGTAAATGTCATAACTCATTCGTTATAGATCCGTTTCGCGTGTTCTTTATTTGTATGGAATCGTAATTAAAATTTCTATCCAAGTAAAATATTTCCCAAAAACTTACTGTTATGAACAGTAGTTGATTTTATAAAATAAGTTTTATAAAAACACTTTTACGTATTTAATTATCGTAATCTTGTAAATGTCATAACTTCTTCGTTATAGCTCGGTTTTTTGAGTTCTTTATATGCTTACGATCCTTATAATATGTACTATTTTATAAAAATGATTCCATTATTTTATAAAATCGAATTCTAACAGAAGGTATAAAAACAGTGGGTTTTTATATGATTTACAATTTAGTTTTTATAAATCCATCTCTTGAGAAATTTTGTACAAGTCCTTTACCATGCTTTATACCATATGTCATACATGTTTTGGGTCCTCTAAATTGTCCATGGTGATTGTCCAATTGACGTCCTCATGATCTTTTATTTATAAACTCTTATAAATAAACTTTCAACAATTTATTTTATAAATTAAACATATAAATTAATTAACACTTATATAAAGTGTGTTCTTTCATTTTAAACATTATTTCACCATACATATATATAAATTCGAACCTCATATGATCTTGTAATATTTCATAAATCATAAAAATAAACCTAGGTGGTGATTAACATAAATAACAAGTATGTAGAAACATGTAAATGAATAATGGAAATGATTAAGGTTTAAATGAACCTTAGAGAAGTGTATGAGAATGAAGAACACAAGATCAACCCTAGAAATCAAACCCAAAATAGAAACCCTAATCAAGAACCCTAGTTTACTTCTTGATTACAAACCCTTGTAAATAATACTCAATCTTCCAAACCACTTTGCAACACCTTAGATATGATAACTAATGAGCCTTGAATACTTGAAAAATCAACACTATGAACACCCTAAATACCCTAGATCAGCCGTGAGTTTGAGGGAGTATAGAGAGAGTTTTGTGTTTGATTTTCTTTGTAAAATGTTAAGTGTGTGAATGGTTTTACTTATGCTTAGTATTTATAGGGCAAGTATTAAGAAAACCACCTACAAAACCATGTGTTAAGAAATGGTTTAGGGTACAAAGAGGACAAGATGATGTGCCAATTACTAGAGAAGTGGGATTGTAAGTGTACTTGGTGTTGGTTTAAGTAAAGTGATGAGACTTTAGTGGAAAGTTTAGGATTTATTTGTGTGTAATACATGTATAATCCGGCCATGAGGCTTTATAAGGTATAAAATGATATAATTTTTGGGTATTATGTATAATAGTGGGTATTTGTTTGAGTATAGATGGGTATTGGTGCTTCCGGGTACGCTTAAATGTATTTTATTGCGAAACGTAAGCGTTTTACGTAACCAATAAAAATAAAATATGATAAGTTATAAATTATCCTCGTAATAATTATATAACACTTGCTTGACGTAAACTTTTACTTGTTTGATGCCCGTTTACGTTGAATGTTGATTTTTAGTTTACGCGATTTAACTAAACGATGAAAATTAAAAGTGAACGCGAAAAAGTTTATAATAAATAGTTGGATATTTATTGACGTAAAATGATGTGAAAAATGCGGATTGTTACAAAAAAGGTGCGAGGAAACCAACCTTGTATTAAACTAGGAAAAATTCCACTTCATGGTGAAGGAAGGGATCGTCCTCGGTCATAAAGTCTCAAGTTCTGGGATTGAGGTCGATAAAGCAAAAATTGAGGCAATTTCCAAACTACCATATCTAACAAATGTGAAAGTCGTTCGGAGCTTTCTAGGACACGTCGATTTCTATAGAAGGTTCATTAAAGATTTCTCACAAATCGCACGCCCAATGACCCAGCTCCTAGTGAAAGACGCACCCTTCAACTTCTCTAAAGAATGCATCCAAGCATTCGACACATTAAAATGTGAACTGACACAAGCACCAGTCATGATCAAACCAGATTGGTCATTACCATTTTAAATCATGTGCAACGCAAGTGATTATGTTGTTGGGGCAGTTCTAGGACAAAGAATCGACAAACATTTCAAACCCATACACTACACCAGCAAAATAATGAATGAGGCACAAGAAAACTACACAACTACCAAAAAAGAGCTCTTGGCTGTTATCTTTGCATTCGACAAATTCCGTCAATACATGGTCTTATCCAAGACCATCGTTTTCATGGATCATTCTGTCCTACGATATCTATTCACAAAACAAGATGTAAAACCACGCCTAATTTGATGGATCTTGCTGCTCCAAGAATTCGATATCGAGATCCATGATAAGAAAGGTGCTGAAAATCTTGCAGCTGATCATTTCTCCCCACTCAAAAACCCTGACCTAGGGAAACTAACAAGGGCAGAGATAAGGGACTTATTTCCTAAAGAGCGTCTGATGGAAATATCCGACAAGAATAACGAACCATGGTATGCCGACTATCCTAACTATTTAGCTAGCCGAGTACTACCCTTCCGTTTCACCCGCCAAGAGAAACAAAAATTCTTTAGCAATTTGAGGCATTACTTTTGGGATGAATCCTTCCTGTTCAAACAGTGTGATGACCGAATCATACAAAGATGCATGGCCGAAGATGATGAAGCACAAATTCTTCAACAATGTCATAGCGGACCATCCAGGGGACATCATGGCATCGCCACCACTACAAGGAAGGTCTTTAAGGCCGGGTTTTACTGGCTACCTATTTTTTAAGACGCACGTAAATTGGTCCAAAATTGCGATGCATGTCAGCGGGCCAGAAACATTTCCTCGAGAGATGAAACACCTCAAAAATACATCTAAGTCTGCGAAATATTTGATGTATGGGGGATAGACTTCATAGGACCTTTCCCCTCATCAAACGGAAACAAATACATCTTAGTAGCTATCGACTACGTATCTAAGTGGGTGGAGGCTCAGGCCTTTCCCACCAGTGATGCTAGGAACGTAGTGAACTTCCTTAGGAGACTATTCACACGATTTGGAATACCAAAGGCCCTTATTAGTGATAGGGGTACTCATTTTTGCAACTACCAAATGGAGAAAGCAATGAAAAGGTATGGAGTGGTTCACTGATTCTCCACAGCATATCACCCGCAAACAAATGGACAAGTCAAGAACACGAACCGAGCAATAAAGTGTATTCTCGAAAAAACCATTAGGAATAACAGGAAGGACTGGTCATACAAATTAGATGACGCATTATAGGAATTTCGGATAGCATTTAAAACCCCTTTAGGAACAATCCCGTTTAGGATCATCTTTGGCAAGGCATGCCATCTTCCTGTCGAGCTGGAACACAAGGCATATTGGGCCATAAAAAACTGCAACATGGACCTTACGAAAGCTGGGGAAAACCATTTCTTACAGATTAATGAATTGGACAAAATGCGGCTTGACGCTTACGAATCATCCATCTCATATAAAGAAAGAATAAAAAGGTGGCACGATAAACGAATAAAATTACCAATTAACTATGAGAAAAGAGATAAGATACTTCTCTTTAACTCACGATTAAGACTATTCCTTGGAAAACTTAAGTCGAGATGGTACGGTCCATTTACAGTAAGCAAAGACATGAAAAACAGAGCAATTGAAATGTACAATGAAAAAGGAAGCGAATTTATCATTAATAAACAACGGGTGAAGCCATATCAAAAGAACTTATTAGAAACCAACAAAGACAATGATGTAACTCTTGATGATGAAGGAGAAGTCACGTAAGGACGTGTGACTTCGAGTCTAGCTAAAAGACTCGTTAATAAAGAAAAGTGCTTTTTAGGAGGCAACCCAATTTACTTTCCTGCATATTAGGAGTGTCATTTGTGTTTTATTCTTCATAGTTTGTTTTATTATGTTTGAACTATCTTGTAATCATGCTTTGTTTGTCTTTAACTTTGCCTTAATTTCAATCAAAGGTATTTTGCAACCAATAAGTGAAGGGGAATTTATCCGGCTTTTAAGCCAAATTCAAACATGATAAATGAATTGTTTAGATTAATTCGCGTCAGTTTTGAGTCACATGATTGAATTGTTAAATCTTAGGTTTTGTACAACCATTTATACAAGAATTAACTTATGGAATCAAGTGCATGAAATTTTTCATCAAAAACAATTTTTTTGTTTTCACGGACTGTGGAGACGGCGTCACGATTAACACGCGACGCCATCACCACGACACCTGTGACGGGGTCACCACAACCTTGACGGCGTCAAACGCCCAGGTTCCGAAAACTTAAAGTTTTTAATTATTATTGAAAATAAAACTTGCACGACATTTAATATATTTATTCTTCCATTATAAACATGCCAAACCTAATGAATTTAACAATTCTTTCATCCTATCTATCGAGTCGAACCATAAATTCATATTGTATATTGGTAAATCGCACATTTTATGCTTGGTATAGTTGTCTTTGTCTTTGATTACAGGTTATATTTGATGAGAAGAAGCTTAGAAGTTCTTAAGAATTTTCATTTGATGATTCTCGGAGGATGATTTAACCAGTTATCGCATGTTTCTTCTCTATTATTAAGTAAACCAGGGGAGTAGTAATTTCTTTTCCTTGCTTTCTTTTCCTTTTATCTGTTTTAACGGGTACTTCTAGAGAACATTGGGGACAATGTTCAATTTAAGTGTAGGGGGAAAATAAGCCTTAGAAACTATTCTTTCATTTGCCATTTGCTTTGTCTTTAAAAAGATGGGTAATATATCGAAACATAGCATAAAAGGGTGATTTTTACCAAAATTTAAAATTTTTTACGACACACACCAATGAAAACCAAGTATTACTAGCGTCCCATAGGTAGGAATTTATATAACTAGCACAAAAACCCTCAAAATTCCACCCCCAAAAATGTGAGGTTCACCCTTAGATCCTTAAGAATTCGGGTACCCATCGTTGGTAACCCAAGATTATTTTATCTTTACCTGGTTCGAGTTAAGATTGATCTGCAGGCGTGCATGTATATTCTGTCATTACGCCCGTGTATGCATTGCCTTGTCGCCTTTTCTGGAATGTCTAGTGTTAGTAAAATTCATATGAGTGTACCGGTAGCATATTAAATTCTAGAACTTGTTTTTGTGATGCATCCCGAGACCGTATAGCATGTATTAGGATTTGCTTGATAAGAGGCATTAGGATTAACCTATGTTTTAAACCTGTAATTGTTATGATGGTCACACCGATCATATAACTATCCCACACCCTTGCCATGCACTCACCTTTAGTGTAGGATACCCTAGTACAACCCTCTGAGCCTATCCTTTTTCACGGTTCTCGTAATTTTTTGGTTAATCTGGACTATTAATGAAGAGCATTGTCACCCTTAAACCAATTGTTAAATTTAAAAAGCCTTAGCCTACCTTATATGTACTCGCCTTTAGTACATTATTGTGATAACCCAAGTTAATTATTTGAGTACACGGTTGCTAAGTCCTTATCCTTGTAAATACAGTTTTGGGACGATTGGGATTCATGGTAGTATTTATTTCGCGGAAGAATGGGGAAGAAAAGTTAAGTCAATACCCCCATATGTTTGTCAAATGATCTCTATGTTATTTTGATCCACCTCAAATCGGGTCATTAGTTAGATTGTAAATATCGAGCATGTAAAAGCTTAAGTGTAGGGGTACGTATTATAAACCCCATGTGATGTATTATGTTATTAAAAAAATGAGAAAAGAAAATGAATGAGAGTGATTGTAGAGTTGTGAGATTGTAGGTCTTCGTCAATCCTGGCTTAGCACCATACCAAAGTGTATCGTGTAAGTTATTAGCTAACCTATCCTCCCAAAATCACCCACCCAAATGTACCTATCTATTTTTGTTTCCCCTTTTTTTGTTTATCTTACACCTACACCCCACAACCCTTAGAAAGACCTCTTAGATGTAATGAATAATACTTCAGTTAGAACCTAACGTGGAGGTTTGATCCTTACCATGCCTATGGTAATTTAATATCTATGCCAGGTAATGAAGGTGTAGATTTTTCATTTCCCTCATATGTTATAATTCATTATACAACCCGAGTGAAAGAGAGAATCCCAAACACGTATGCTAGTATATACTTTCCGTGCTTTTAAATTACGAGGTCTAGATGGTTGTGTTGTAGAATAGGTTTAAAGAGTAGGTAAAATTACCCCTCATATTGTTATTGTCTAGGGGAAAAGCCTATTGGCTTGTGGATAAGCTAATCCCAATGTAGGGGTATTTGATGAGGTGTCATTTTTTATACTTTTTCGGGTTGTTTAACCCCTAATTCATGCATTATGCCCAAAATAGGTTACTAAAATCAATCCTTTTACAGGTATTTTCATCATTTAGAAGGCATTTGGAAGAATAAACAATGACTTAGCTCATTTGGAGAAGAAACGGACAAGACCTACAGACCTACACCACTTTGATCAAGAAAGTTCTCTACAGTGGCTAGAGACGGTGTCATAGATATAATGTGACGCCGTCACCACGAAGATCAAGACTGCATCACATGATTCCATGATGGCATCAGAGCATACGACCCAGTCCATTATCTAGAATATTCTCTTTCATGATAGCATCACGATTAAAACACGACGTCATCACATCATTTTTCCTTTATATACAAACCTGAATTTATGGTTTTAAGTGTGTAACTTTAGAATAAAAAGAGGGTATGAACCCTAGTTCGTTTAGCAGCTGTAAGAGACGATTTTAGGGCCTAAAACCCTATGTAACCTCTTCCAATTCTATGTTTTTTAATCAGTAAGGTTTACTTAATCATATCATATGTCTATTGTGTTGATTATTGTTCTTGCTTTATCTTTAACATTCTTGGCTAAACCCTAACCTCCTATATTGTTGATTTATATTGTATAAAACCTAAATTATAGATCTAGTGGTGTTGCTTTCGTAGTGATGGTGTGAACGGTAGGTCTTAGAAACCACTTTGTCTACTATCGCTGTTGATATGTCTAGAAAACGTGATTGTGTAGAAAGGATACCATCGGGTAATAGTCTTCATACTACCTTTCCCCCTAACATGGTTGATCCACTTTTAATGTATTTCACATGCACTTAGTGTACTCCTAGGGGCCGTGTAATAGTCTTCACACTACCTTGCATGTGCGTTGCTCTAGCGGCATACTAAGTAGACCCTGCTGGTTACGGTAATTCGTTCATTAGCTTTAGAAATAAGTTACATAGATCATAACAATGTGACAAGGCAGCAAACAACTAGGAGAAGCAATCTAGGAGTACTTACTAATTAAATAAACACAAGCTGTTTATCTTATTGTTATCACCATACTTTGTTAATATTTAGTTAAAAAGCTAAAAACCAAAACTTTTTCCAATGATATATTTACCTGTTTTCCATAAAACATAAAATACAAAAATAATCTTCTCTCAACCCTTAGAATTCTATTAGACCGTGATCAAGCCTTCCCAACCTATTCCTCGAGTGAACGATAAAAAACCCCGAGTCTTGCCTATACTACACTACAACGATTAGGTGCACTGCCTATGGAGTTGTAAAAGTTCTCGTGTAGAAGTCCTACGATGACCGCACATCAAATCACAACAATATAGAGAGATGAGAGAAGGAACAATCAAACTAAGACACCAAGATTTATTGTGGTTCAGCTACAAAGCTCTTCTTCGCCCTACTCTACTCCCCGAGTATCCTACTCAAGATTTCACTATGTCAACAAGCTCCCTTCAGGTGGAGAAAACCGTTTACACGTCGCTTACGTTATTTTCCGACATTAAGCTTAATGTCGAGTCCCAATCTTAGCTAGAACCAATCTACCACTTCATGACACTCACTACACGATCACTAATCTACACTATTGATTTACACAAGATCCGAATCACACATCATACATAAGATTATTACAACAGAGATTTGGTACATAGAAGCAAAGAGGAGCAATCAACTAATCAAACACTTCGTTTCCTTGCGAATACGAGTGTTCCTTCTCTTAGCACTTGAATGAGAGGGAAGAGATGAGAAGAGATATTAGA
The DNA here is from genome assembly GCA_026074375.1 of Tanacetum coccineum. NCBI lineage: Eukaryota > Viridiplantae > Streptophyta > Magnoliopsida > Asterales > Asteraceae > Tanacetum > Tanacetum coccineum. The sequence continues at coordinate 16,576 of BQNB010050429.1, read as the reverse complement.
TTCACTAAAAAAAAACAAATCAAGAGATTTTAGTGACAAGATATGTTAGTGAAGAAAGAAGGTTTTTAAGAGAGAAAGAAGTGTGAGAAAATTCGTGCAAAGAGGTCTGATTTTCTGCAAGGAATGGAGCAGTATTTATAAGCAAGAAAATCCAACGGTCACTGAGGGCGCACCCGACGGTCCCAAATATATCTGGGGGCCGCCTTGCCTATAAGGGGGCCGCCCAGTAGGCTACGCTCCATTTTTTGTCTTTTTGTGGGGAATGTTGTATCTGGTATAGAAGCTTCTATTTTGGGGGGAATTTTGAATTTCAAATTTTAAGTTTTTAATAAAACTTTTCTTTTAATTAGAAAATATTTTGTATAATTAATTTTGTGAAATTCTTTTGTAAAAATGTAATGGATAAAAGAAAAATATTTTTTTGATCATTAATCATGCTTAATGATTAGTTTGTTCATACCTTAAGTGGTTACTAATCTTAGAAATGGAATTTTACGATTAATGATTTGTAAACATTTAATTTTATCGTAATGTTTTTGACATTTTTTATTATAAAACTTAGAGGTCGAAAATATCAATAACTTATTTTTTTTTTATGTTTTTAAGACATTATTTGTATTAACAATCTCCTCCTTTTTGATGATGACAAAATATAAACTCATTTTGTATAAAATTAATAGTCACATTATTAATGAGTTTTGTTCCATTTTCTCCCTTTTTTGTTGAATTCAAAAAGGATGATCGTCGAGTAGTTTATTAGGAAGAAGAAATTCGACGATTATAAAGACTTCCCCCTTGATGTAGCTCCCCCTCGCACTAAGGAATCGAAGCCTAACGAAAATTATTGCTACTAACAAGTTAGAGTTACAAGTGTCAAGACAAATAATCTTTTAACAACACAATTGGATTTAATCACCCAAAAGAAGTTACATTTAACAATCACGAAACTCATACAATTTGCAAATGCAAGTAAATACAGTCATACAACATAATATAAAACAGAACTTAACCAATACAAGATAATTAATCCATAAGACACACTACATACTTCATGAGATAAAGAGAGACAATACTACATAAGTCCTAAATGATTCATGATTCATAGAGAATGACTTTTTGAGCAAAAAGGTTTGGGGTGACACGTTTATGAAAACTTTTGAAGACATTTCAAGGTGGAGGTGGAAAGTGTGAGGTGATTGCGGTAGTGAGAAGATACTCAAGATGAGCAAACATGATGTTCATCTCATCTCTTAAGGTTAAGAAAAGAGTTCGGTTATGAAAGCAACATATGCAATTTGACCCATGGTAGTCATGGTAGTTGTAGTAAAGAGGGTGACCCATGATAGGTGGTTGAGGTTGTGGTGGAGATGGTGGTGATGGAGTGTCATGAATGTGATCAAGAGGAGTGATTGGTGACAAAGAGAGTGTGATATCCAAAGAAGGATGACTTTGAAGTGGTTGAGGGTTTAGAGGTCTAGGAGGAACATCCGAAATGTTGTCAAGCAAAGGGTTCAAAGGATGAGGAGAAGTTGGTTCATTTGAAGATGGTGGTGAAATTTGAAGTTTTGATTGAAAAGAAGAAGATGTGTTCTCTTGGCTTGATGAGGTTTGATTGGTGGATGTGGTTTTTTGATGGTGCATTTGGAGGAGTTGGAGATGAAGAAGTTGTTGTAGGGGAAGGTGTGGTGGTGACATCTTCATCACGAGAGATGTTGACAAATAGTTGTCTAGGAGGGATTATGGTTAGTTTGATTTTCTTGGAAGGGTTAGAAGAAGAAGCTTTGGTGGAATTCATTGTAGAATTGTTTGAGGAAGATGAAGATGGTAAGAAGAATGAGAAGGATGGCTTATTTAATTTGAAGGCAAATGATCAAAGTAGAAAAGCATGAGAATCAAGGAAACAAATTCCAAAAGTTGTTTAGCAAAATGCAAGAAGTTTAGCTGGGTCTAAGAGAGAATAGTCAACTGCATAGAAAATCAGGTAGTCATAGTAAAATTTCCATGACTTCTGATGGCGATCCCATATATACATGGCGGTCCCAGATATATAAGGGGGCCGCCCCATGTTTATGGGGGCCGTTCTCTGGATACAAGGAAAATTTTCCAGTTTTTCCTGATTTTCTGCAGATCCTGTAAAAATTTCTATTTTCCCCTTTATGGGGTTTGGTGTTTTGGTGTTTTTCTCTCTTAAAAACTAATTATGTTTTGTAAAAGGGGCAGGAAGTGCGGCGTACTTGGCATAAGTATGGAGTACTTTCTGAATTTTACAAAAAAACCGGCGCACAAATGTTTGTGCGGCGCACTTTCGAAAATTTGGTTAGTTTGCCAAAAAACTATACGACGAGTTTGAAAATTTTTTGTTTGTAAAATTATAATGACTAATTCAAGAATAAAAACAATCCCCGACAGCGGCACCAAAAACTTTGATGTGTTTCAAAAGCTTTAAATTTATAATACTAGAATTACCGGTTAATAGACGGAAACACACGGGTAAAAGTATAACCCACGTATGTAGTATAATCTTTTTAGGTAAGACCTGGTTGTTCCACGAGAATGGGTATTCTTAGAAAAAGTCGATAATATTAAGAAAAGGGGATTATCTTATAGACTGTCACAGATCTAAAGATAATAATTAAAATTCAAGATATAAAGGAATGTTTGGTTGGGAAGCAAGAGTGGAGATGGATAAACTTGGATAGATAATTGGTTCATGAATTTAAGTATAATCGATTAAAGAAACGGTTAGTTTACTTAAAAGATCGTCTACTTGTTATAATCAGAAATCCTTTCGGCCTTTACTTTTGATTATAAAAATGCTTTAATGTTTAATTCAAGTTAGGAAATAATAAATATAAACTTTCTTAACCAAGTTCGTTAGACATATGGTTAAGCATTAAACCTTTTTATGCTCGGGTTAATAATCATTTCGTTAGCCAATCCTCACAAGGCTAAAATCTAGTTGTCATAGACAAACAACTTGGAAATCAAGCATATAGCCGGAGTCTTTCGACCTATATCCGGACTAGTATGATGATCAAATGACTATTAAAGAATCCGGGTATAAAAACATCAAGCTTATATTTAGAAAATTCCAAAATTCAACAGTTCATCCAAGTTTAATCCATATCACCCATATATTCCCCAACCAAACATGTTAATTTACTCCATATTGATAAGAACAACACACAAAACAAGTATGATTGATTCAAAAGTCATGATATAGAAATAGAAAACATGTTCATACCAAAATCAAGTAGCAAATAATGCTTCTGCTTACAAGGTATTACTTTGAACGGAGATTAAAATGACTTGAAACTTCAACTATAGTAACAATAACAACTCCTAACACCACCTTCTAAGATCAAATAGCACTTTCCTTCTACTGAAAACCTAGAATTTAATGAAGAACAAGGTTTATTCTTCAACAATTCCTAAGAACAATTCCCTAACTAGTGATTATAAATGAAATGATAAGAGAATGATTGAAATGGATGATTTGAGGAGCAAATTTCGTCCTCTATTTATAGCTAAATTCTCATCATCAGTTGGAGGAGTTGGGCAAGCCAAGAGTTGTATAATAATGGCACTCATAATGATTTCTGTGTAACTGTTAGGAAAGTGCGTCGTACTTCAGAAATTATGCACCAAATTTGGTGTTTAATTAAATGGCATTTACTTTGTTTGAAGTACGCCGCACAAAAAGAATTATGCGCCGCACTTTTGCCTCGTTCATTAATTCCTCCTTGGATTCTCTTCTAGATTCTTCTTGTAACGACCGTTAGTGCATTTAACTGGATTTCTTTGCATCGTTAGTCCTTTTCGTTACTTTTGGTCCTGAAATGAATATTACACAACAAACAAGCAAACTTTGCAATATTTTATGCGTTAACGTATATATTTAGTGTATTTTCGAGGGATATTTTATATATATTTGGAGCGTTATCAATAATTAATAATGTCACAAGGCACATTTCCATATTGCTCACTTCCTCATATTTCTCCACAAGTTTCTGAGGGCTTTCCCGATTGACCTTAATTCACCACGATGCTCATCTCGAATTTGAACTTGACGGTTGATGATTTCGGTTTGACGGGTGTAAAAAGGTTCCAAGCGAGGTTTAATATTAGGTGGGTTTTGAAAAACTTACAGAACTTCATTTGTTAATGAATTGACATAATGAATAGGGGAAGGAGTGCTTGCACGTGAGGTCCCTTTGTCATTTCCATCATCATCATTGTTAAAATGAGAGGAGGATGGTTGACCAAAGGCGGAGGATGAGGAAGTGGAGTGACAACCTCTTCTCGTGCCAAAATCCTTTCTAGTCTTTTGCTCTTGTTGAGCGCCAAGAGGATTCATGACATGATCGTACAAGACATAGGACTCATTTGACAACTCAGGATTTTCATTCATGATGAATTTAAACAAATAGGTTAATAGCATACCATAGGGTAGAATTAACCTAGATTTCTTAGTGACCCACTCCATTCGTTTCGCCATGTAATAGGCGAGATTGAATTTTTCGAAGTTTGCAACACAATAAAGTATGTAATAAAGACCTGCCAAAACATGGTCCCGATTACCCCCCAAACAGAAAACATTTTCTCGAATTATTTCTTCCAAAGGTTTCAAAGTTGACACAATTTCACGAGTGAGAATTTGATAATCTTGAACCTCAATTTCTTCCTTATGACGGATGCGAGTGACTTGACCTTCTCGGTCTTCTCGAATATACGAGATGATGTCATCAGGAGAAGGAAGGTTGGTTTGATACAGACCTTCGGAAAGGACACCATATGCCAACTGTAACACCCCTAAAAATACAACAATGCAGCGGAATACCACATGGGGTGCTACTTCATAATACACAGCGCTAGA
>BQNB010050428.1:0-41513 GCA_026074375.1 Tanacetum coccineum | reverse complement strand
AAAAGGCCCAACCGGCACTATATGATGGTGAAGAAATTCTTAAGACTCATCATATGCCGGTAATTGTTCCATCGTCTAAGGAAGACCTAGAGTTAGCAGAGACTACAAGAAATAAACTGCATGCGAAAATGAATGACTCTGCCTTTGTGGAAAAGAGGGTTAGGATCCCTTTAACACATACACTTCATATCATACACGGATCTAGATCAAGAAAAGAGAAAGAGAGATGATTTCTAGAGAGAGAAACAAGAGAGAGGTTAGAGAGAAAAGAAAAGATATTATTAGAAAATAGAGAGTTAGATATTTTTCCAAGTGGAAAAGATATATATATATACCCCGTCACGTTTAAGTAAACGTGTAGGATATTTAACTAGGACTCGGGCTCGGGCTCGGGCTCGGGTTTTTGCTTGGGATTAAACCTGAAACATATACAAAATTAGATTAACTATCGAGCCCGATTCCCGATACTTTCCTATTACAACATTAACTAATTGATTGACCGAGACTTAAATACATAATGAACGAACTTCATGTTCGACTCAATATTTTTGAGGCTAACAATTCACTAATCCACGATCTACCACAACGTCTTGATTTCGGGACGAAATCGCATAACATGGGGCGGATGTAGCACCTCAGAAAAATGTAGAACTTCTTGTTCCTTTATGAAAAGTAGGTATCGCAAGCCATTTCAAATGTACCGTTATTTTTCCAATAAAAGTTATTCTTCGATCGACGTACAACATTTTTGCGCTATTTAAGAGATATAATAACGCGTGTAAACCATCATTTTGCTTACGAATCACAAAGGGACACTTTGGAAAACGCGTAACAATAAAAATCATATTTTATTTTTACGCCACGCAAAACAAAGTCGCACGACTATATTATTTTGTGAACCTGTTTATACTTTAATAAATAAAATAAAAATGGACCAATATTGAGACAATGCTAAACAAACAATATAACTTGACGTTACATCTCCTCAAAACTCAAAAATACAAAATGCTATCTAAGTCAATCAGTAGAAAGGAATTCAAAATAAACAAGCTAACACCATCATTACATTCTTACATCTAATGTCCTACACCTTTCGAAATTATTCAAATACCACGTCTTGTTTCAATTTCATTCCAATTTCAAATCATCAAATAATATCTATTCTTTAATAGTATTAGAAAAGAAGCAATTATCACAAATAGTATCATACATCAATAGTATATGTAAATAGTATCATTCACATGCAAGGCTCCAGGAACCGAGTGAATATTTCAAGTATAAATAGGGCCATACATGCACACTCTTAACATAACAAAATTTTAAAAGTAAAGAGTAAACAATAAGGTTCGGGTCTACGGTTTTGCAAGTCCAGAGACGTTGGGTTTCGAGAGAAGTAGTGATCAAGAGTGGATCGAGCCCTCAACACCATCATTTTCGTCGTCATCTAGCAAACGTTGGAACCCTTGTAAGTCATTCTCATAGTTTAACATTTATATGTCACTCACCATGTAGTTTAATGAGACCTCGGTGTCACAAAACCTATGCACGCCATTAAACCCACACGGAGTAAATAGGTGTGTACGCATGTAAGGGTTTGGGTCGTGACACACATAAAATAACAACATGTAGTAAAAACTTGTAACTAACATACCGTATGTAACGATAATCATGAAGTCACACGCCCTCGGCTGCCATTATACTCTGATATTTTGGGGGTGTGACATTTTTGCTATCATTTTGTTATTTTTTTAACATACTATTAGCGACAGGTAGCATATATTTCAAAAAAAATCAATAAATAGAAAGCTTTTTACCTGATATCTCCTTGCATGCAGAATATGCTTCTAGCACAAAGAATTTCATCTTTATCTAATTTTTCTTGTGTTTTTACCATCTTATTCATGAATGGTGATTTCAAATAAATTGATGGTTTTGTTATTCTTTTTCCTTTGTTTTTTGGTTCATCTTTGCTGCTTTTGTCCGCACTTTGTTGACCTTTTCCAAAAATCTTTTCTTGAACTTTTGGGCTTTCAAAAGTATTAGAAACTGTTGTAGCCTCTGATTCTTCTGTTCCTATAATTTTTTCAATTTAGATAATACATCATTGTATAATATCTTCTTTGATGCAGCTTCCTTTTCAGCTTTTTCCTTTTCAGCTGCTGCTTTCTTTTCAGCTTCTTGTTTCTTCTTTGTAGCTACTAGTTTTTTAGCTTTTTTCTTCTTTGTTGCTGCTAGTTTTTCGGCTTCTTCTTTCTTCTTTGTAGCTGCTAGCTTTTCAGCTTGTTCTTTGTTTGCTGCTGCTAGCTTTTTGGCTTCTTCCTTCTTCTTTGCTGATGTTAGCTTTCATCTTGTTCCTTCTTTGCTGCTGCTAGCTTTTTAGCTTGTTCCTTCTTCTTTGCTGCTGCTATCTTTTTAGCTTCTTTTTTCTCCTTTGCAGCAAGTTCCTTTTCAGCAGCTTCTTTCTCAACAGCTTCCTTTTCAGCAGCTTGTCTCATTTCGCTGTCTTTGTCGGCTTGTTTTTCTTCTGCAGCTTCTTTTAAAACTATGTTTGGCCTATAGTACCAGTTTTCTTGTGTCATGTCGTCCCAATTAGTCTTGCTTGTTTGTATATGATCCCATATGAACTTGCACCAATCAAAATCATTGATGATATCTGTAGACTTGATGTTCTTTATCACATAGTATATCAGCCTTGAGCTATTATTACAGTGGATCATGTAGTTTGAGAATAACATCAGGTAATTCATTTGGAACATGAAGTCTGTATTTGTTATTCTTTGAATCTGCTTGGATAGATCAGATATTGTTATGTACTTCTTGCCATGAAACTGTTCCTTGAAAGCCTTTAGGAATTCGTCATCGTACTCCCTTGGAGAATCAAACTCGAGTTTTTTTTCCCATAGGGATTCCTAGCACTTCCCATATCTTTTTTGGTGTGATTTTGAGTTCAGACCCACTTGGGAACGTCACTTTCATTTCTTTTGTATCTAAGTTTTTTACAACAAAGTATAGTAACTTCTCAGGTATCTTTTCAAATGGGAAATCCAACAAAGTTCCAAACCCCATCTCTCTTATCTTTGTTTTCCTTTCGGGCATTAAAGTTTTTGTCGCTTCGTATATTGGTTTAACTGTAGTTTTTGCCCTTAATGATTTGAATTACCTTTCAATTTTTTTTCTTTTTATCACTTTTATCTTGTGGCTCTTCAATCTCATAATCTTCATCATCATCTTCTACCTTATTCTTTCCTTTTTTTTCCATCCTTTTCCTTTCCGCTGCTTTATTTTTACGTTTTTCAACCCTCTTCCTTTTCTTAAGAAGCTCTTTTCCCTTCTTCGCTAATTGTTGTTTTTCACAGATCCTCTTGTTGTTGTCCCCGAAGATTCAGTTTTTGTTCTTTTTCTCTTTTTTCCATCATCGTCTGCTGCTTTTTCTTGTATCTCAGGTGATTGCTTAGGTGTTTCATATGTTGTTTCTTGAATCGATGCTGCTGATTTGTCAGTAAACTCATTTGATATTACTGGTGATATGTTGTTTGTGTTTTGTAGATCTGTTTTTTCTGTTTGTGGTGTTGTATCAACATTTGTTGATGGTGGTTGCTGATTTGTTTCATTTGTTGGTTCTTGAATTGTTGCTGTTGGTGTTGGATTAACATTTAATGAAGGTGTTGTCGGAGGAGTCTCTGTTGGTTTTGGGTTTTCTATACTTAATCGTCTTGCTGCATAGGCTTTTGTTCTTCGTGTTGGTGTATTTTCAGATGTTGGTGTTTTTTTTTGGCAATATGATTTCTGTTTCTTTTTTCATATCTTCGTTGTTCTTAGATTTTCTCGCAATTGATTTTATCCTTTTTTTTCTTTATAGAAGTCAATGGTATGCTCAAATCTGCACAAATAAATTCTATGTTAGTCTTTGCGTACTTCATTTGTTATCTAAATATCATTTGTGATGCAAAAACTGAATAAGTGTGCGTCATACAGTTTATAAGTTTCTATCTCTTTTGTCATGTCAAATATGATATCATACATAGGCAGATCAAGTGTGCTACTTACAGATTATCAAATGTGATATCAGTTGTGATATTGCAAGCAAGCAAAACATATATGACATCAAATGTGATATTGCAAGGAAGTGAAACTACTATCTATGATTGCACAATAATATGGAGTATGTAACAAATATAAAATGATGCAAAGTCTAAACATTTAAACATGTATTTTGCATACATTCAGATTTTACCACCACAGTTGACATTTCTAAATTACAGACACTTATATGTTAGAATGTACCTTTACTTTTACCAATCTTTGGAGATGGATTTACAAAAGAATTTGTTTCTATGACTGCAATACAAGTGTTTTTTAGATAATAACATGATGTATGAAATTGTAACGTTTAAAAGATTTTTTAAGAGACTAACCGAAGATAGCTTGTATTACGCCTAGATCCTTATAAATATCACCTTCTACAATTTTAGAAAAGCAAAAATATTATGTTTCATGTAAAACAAAAACTACCGAACATAACTACAGATATACTAGTCTATGATTTAAACTACATATATCACTGTATCCTCTATATTGTTTTGCGGAAATGCGCGAACGCTGGCCGAAACGCGTGAACGCTGGCCGAAACGCATGAACGCTGGCCGAAACGCAAGAAAGCAGGCCGAAACGCGTGAACGCTGGCCGAAACGCACGAATGCTGGCCTAAACGCGCGAAATCACTGTTGATTAACTACGTATCAATACTATTATCTAACACTGCTTTTTAAATACTTTATCACTGGTGATAAACTGCATATCAATCACTAGTTTTTGCATATCCAGAACAAATGTAAACTCTAATGTCTCATATACCTCAATAATCCATCAATAGTGCTAAATAACAAATAAGTTACATAAATAAGCATAAAATCATCCAAACATCTCAATAATTCATCAATAATCAAGTAAAAATTAACAATAACATCTTATACACAAATATAAAAGAAAATTAGCACAAAAATCATCCGAATATCAAAGAATTAAGCATAAAAAACAAAAAAACTATCTAGAAAGCAGTCTAAAATACAAAATAGCATAGAAATGCGACACTAAGAAAGTTAAATAAATTCAAAATAAAGCATTATAAAAACCGACCAATACTTCCTGTAGTTTTACGGTGTTGTTGTTCTCTGCAAGAATCAGACGGTGTGTGCTTCGATTGATCCATTTCTGTGTTAATTTATGATTATTAAGCTTTTTTATGGCGGATTTTGGATATCTTAATTTCTTAGGGTTTCAGACATATAATTTGGGTTTTTTGATTAATGAGAGAGAAAAAATTTTGAGTTATGAGAAGTTTTCGGGAGGTATATAACCCATATAAATTGTTGGTAAAAATTATCAAGGGGTAGAAATAGTTATTTTGGGATTTATGAGTTTAGCCGATTTGCGAAAAAAAGGAAAAAGGAAAGAAAAATTGCTAAACGAATTAGGGTCAGGGTTTTTATATTTTTCCCAGGTTAATTGAGGCCTAATGAATGTATAAAAATTGTGAAATTATTGGGTAAAGTTTAAATTCTGATATAATATGTGTAATAATTTCTTCTTCTATCTTTTCAAGTTTATCATCATCACGGTGAACAAGATCTTCAAGACTTCATACACTATTGATATTCTTCATGAACCTTAATATCATTCGTATTTGTATTTTGTTTTTTAAGCAGATTAAGGATGTTCTTCTTCGAATATGAACGACGTAAGGTTTGATTTTTTTTAGTGTTTTAATTATATTTTAATTTTAGGTTATGTTTTGTTATTGTTTAATCTGTAACATGCATCTAGCAGATCAAGGCTCTATTTCGAATACAAATGACATGCGATTTGATTATTATTATTAGTGTTTAGATAATATTTTAGGTTAGGTTTTTGCCTTCTATATAGATCATTGAGTTATAATATATCACTATACTTTTTTTACATAGAAAATTCTATAAGATTGATCACAAAGTAACATTTGTTATTGTTACCTGTATCTTCTACAGACAATTCTATAGCTTGAACATATAGATAAAATTCGTCTAGGACATACATCCATACATCCAACCCATATTTTTAGGCCTAGACCTCAATTTAAATTTCTTGTCTTCCCCTTCGGTGTCTTGACACACTATTTGTTTTGTTTCTTGATCATTGATAGATGGAAAAAAAATCTGTACGATATCAATATATAAGCATTACTATACATAATGTTGTATCTGTACGACTAAACACGTAATATTTGTAATTATGCTAAGTAGTTACATATATGTATATATACTAACCTCCGCACAGTTCTTCGGTAACACCAGGCACCTACTCTTCCCAGTATCAGCTGCAATCAATACCTTTTCAAATAAGGGAATAAGTTATTTCACCTCCTGGATTTCTTCTTTCCGGAAACCCATTACAATCTGAGAATTTTATCCAACATGCCTACACACATAACATCAAACTCGCTCAATTTATTCAATAGCTTGAATTAAATGCTCCCAGCACACAAAAGGTGTTTTCCTGGTATGCCTTTAAATACCCGTTTAATCTGCTACCCAAACCGCCCCTTTAGTAATGTACCACATCTAATAGAGACTCAAACTAAATGAAGAATCAAAAGTAAGCAAATAATATATTATGTTTCAAAAATCATAGTTATTCAATGAGTCACAAAGATACCCTCTTTGTAATTCTTGAAGCTGTAGATTTATCGTTATGGGAATGTTACGATATGGCACACTCTTTGCACGTCGGTTTCCAGGTTGATGCTTTTTCTCACGAGTTTGAGACCTAGCTCGAGTTTTTGATGAAGGTTCACTTGCATTTTGTTCAAGGGCACGAGGAGTCGGGGTGATTGTAGCATCATGATTAGCACGAGCAGTCAGGGTGATAATAATGTCATCATTAACACAAGAAGTCGAGGTGGTAATAGTGCCATCCTTAGCATGAGGAGTTGGGGTGATAGTAGTGTCATCGATAGCATGACGAGTCAGGGTGATAGTAGTGTCATCAATAGTATGAGGAAGTCTGAGTCGTAATCACATGCTTCTTCTTCTCTTTATAAAGATGCATCACACCTTTATCTGAAATATTGTTACACTCAGTAGCACCAGATGTAAACACAATCTATATCGCAGAAGCGTTGATTAGCTTATCCACTTGTGCTCGTGCAACTTCAACCGCTTCATCAGACTCCCAACCGTAGAGATGCGTATGTGAGTGAGGGCTTCCATATTAAGAAACGAAGTACGGAAGCATAGCATCAAGCACCCTAGGGTCTGTAGGTGAGGTATCAAAGTATAAAGGTATTCCACATATCTTAACACCTTTCATCGATATTCCAGTAGTCTCATTGCCGATAACATGCAACATTCTGGTACATCAATTTTTTATATAGTGTGATGTTTAAAAAATGGTACAGGCAAGGGTTTGGAATTTTTTGGTTGTCTATTACGTTTTTTAGTTCGATCCGTTTCGTGACTGTTTACATGCGCTAATGCATCATTTCAGTATATTATTTTGTCATGTTTTTCCGTAATCCAAGTGCATATATGCTTCTTCATGAATCAGAACTTGAAGTGAATCTTATCAAGCAGGTGCACTCTTTGGTTGTTACTGGTTGCAAAAAGTTGTATATAACTTAAGCCCCCAAATTACACAGGTCAGTTCTCATGCAAATTCTCAAATACCACTTAGAAAGTCTAATATAATATTATAAGATTATTTATTAATTCGGTTTAGTAAAGAATTTTTTAACACGTCATGTTAGAAAAAAGATTTCAATTTTAAACCGAGCATTTAAACACATGTTCACCTTTTAACTGAACATCAGGTTTTTGTTCGTTGTTAGCTTAATTTTTTCGATATATCATGTGGCCTTGATGTCTTTGTGTTAAGCAATTGATATTAGTAAGATGGTAATTTTATTGTTAAGCAGTTTGATATGCTTTAGGAGAGTTGTGACTCATTTTCTTTGAAGCAAAGTAATAAATTTATTTGTGACCGTGTATCTATAAGATTTCAACCTGAGTTAAATATTTCAAATATTTCTTTATTTCTAATTGTTTTGCTGAGGGATACTATCGGTCTAACTTCTGAGTAGGGGTGAGCATCGGTCCAAAACCGGACCTAACAGGCCAAGACCGGACCGGACCAAGACCTGCAATGAGGCAAACAGCTATTCATGGCCTGCTGTTGAAAAGTTCTTGAATTGCAATGGGCATATCACAATGTTGGAGTTGTGTCAGGTGTTTCTCATGAATTTTTCTAGCATGCTTATATTGTATAACTAACTCCTTTTATATTAGGCTCCACCCATTGAGCGATACCTGCATGATTTGCTTCAATATGCATTGGGCGTCCTGCACATTGTTACTTTAGTAACTGACTATGGGGCTGTCTGAAATGTTCTGTTTGTTAGGGTGGTTGACAATTCGATATTCGGATTGTATATTTTTTTGCATAACTCCTTGAAACTATTTGATATATTTTCGAGTGTATTCTCTTTCTACTATCACCTTTTCACACTGTTAATTTCAGTACTCCATTTTTGGATCAATAATAACTATAGGAGCAATGATAGGTGCAGTCTTGAGTGGGAAAATAGCCGATCATTTTGGACACAGAATGGTAAGGTCTTCTATTGTTTTTACCGCCACTCGCTTTATTTTTCTTTAGTTGTGATTTGTGGCAGTAGTTGACTTACATTTTGTAGCTCTGCCGATCACTTATTGTTTGATATCATCTACATGCAGACTATAGGGTTGTCTGAAATGTTTTGTTTGTTGGGGGTGGTTGACAATTTGATATTCGGAGGTCATTCTTCTCCATGCCCTTTTGCCACAACTATTAATGAAGCCTACTGGGTATATGATCACACCATACTCAAACAAGTTTAATTTTAAATACCTTTTTTGACGATCATAGTGACTTAACTGATATCATCTTCATATATACATACACAATTTTGTATGTACATAATATTATATAATTTTGATGATCATATTGTAAGGATGAGAAACTCGAGAGAGTTATCCACCTTCTCTTCCTGAATTTCGGTATCAGCAACAACATACTGCTTAAACAATTTATCACAAAATGCACGAGAAACAGTAAGAACACCACCAACTCTCCACATTCCAGCCCACAACACAAAACCACCAGCATCCTTAATATGTTGTCGTTCATCACTTGGATCTGGCTTATGGTCATGAGAAACAGCAAATGCTTTACCACCCCTACTAATAAGAGCCCGTGAGTCACCAACATTGGCAACCAATGAACGGTCGTCAAACCCTAACTTTTTTACCAAATTTTATTATCTTTTTTATTTCTAGTTTCATTCTTTTTCTTAGTTTAGTTTCAGAATCTCATCTCTAGGTTCCTTTAGAGTGTAAGTTTATTTACATACTTTCTCGATTAGCTATTGTTTAGATGATTTTGGTTATGTATGTTTCTTGACATTCTTTATGTGAAACATGAAATACTGATTATACATTATAGTGCATTGGTTTTTAAATGCGTTTATGTTTCAGCTACAAGGCAGCTTGATGTTTTATTGTGGGCAAGAACTTATTTAAGACGCACATGTTTACATTGCATATTTTCTGTATCATCTTTAATACTTAAACACAACAATAAATCTAACAAGTATGTAGCTTTTTAGAATTTGTAAATCTCATGGAGTCGTCACCATGTGTCACTGTCACTTGCTGCTGGAAAGTGACCCTTCTAAGAACGAGGTATCTACTTTTGTGTTTACTTCATTATCGTGTGTTTATATTGAAATTAGTATATTATAGCATTAACCCTCACATGCATGTTTCCTATAGGTTGTTCTCTGAAGACAAGCTTTGATGCAGAAGAGTCACATATTAACTGCGGATGAGCGTTACAATAGCTGGCAAGAGGTTTAATTTTTGAGCATTGATATAGATATAGATATTTATATCCATTAGATTTTATTTGCATTTCTATTAGATTGATGGCACCATCAAGGTTAATGATATAGATATATTTCAAATCGTAATCTATTATTGCATTTGAATTTCTTTGGTCTTAATGCCTTATACATGATTTTATATTTTGAATTAATATTTCAATAGCTTACCCGCAACACATGATTTTATATGTTCAATCAATATTTTAGAAAGGGGCTCTTCACGCCACCGTTCATCTCCAAAGGACGATGATATGATCGATAGAGACAGACATAAGAGTAGTCGTGGAACAAGAGGCAGGGAGGAGAAGAATGATAAAGGTAGAGATAGAGATAGGGAAAGAGAAAGAGATAGAGACAGAGGTGCAGACAAGGAGAGGAAAGAGGGAACATAGACGTGAAAGTGAGAAATAAAGGGAGTATAAAGAGCAAGATAAAGATCTCGATCGACCTCATCACAATGGTAGCAGAAAGAACCAGAAATCAATTAGTGGCTCATTAATAATTCATGACCTGAGTAGTTTTTAGGATGTTATGCACTATGCCAAAGTCGTTTACTCTTTGTTATCAATTTATTATTTATTACGAAGCAAACCCGCCCGTCGGGCTAGGGTGGGGGTATTCAATCATATTGGCATAAAGAAAAAAGATTAATAGCGAAGTAATGGGTGGGATCAGTACATGGCGTTGCCGTAGCCCAAAAGGAGTCCTCGTGGAAGGGGTGGTATGAGATGTATTAGACAAGTACTGAGGGCTGCTTTTGTTTGCGTGTGGCACAGTACACACAAAGTTACTTAGTTTAGGGGAGAGGGGTGGTAGTCGTCCTGCAAATTACAGCTTGGGATATAATGGGAGGGTAGCTGAGGGGTTGGTAAGACCGTTGATGGTGCCCTTGGAGTATCAAGGGGTCTGGCATCGTTAGTAGTTTTGTCGACGGTCGATGTAACACACGTTGGGTTTTGTTATAGAATAATGTAGGCGATAAACACGAGTCTAGTGAGGGTCTGGGGTCTGTTAAAAGGTGCATTGGGTCTATGGTGGTTTGGTAATTTGAAATCGATGTATGCAAGGATTATCATTGTAAGGAGTACGCTCAGTCTTTATAATGAATACAGGCACAGAAGTTGGTGAGTATTAACTTCAGTTGTCATTTAGATATTGTAGTGTCAGTACTTGCAAAGAAGAGAAGAAAAGGAGTAGTCATACATTTTCATTTTTTTTGTGACACCTGTATAATGATGTTTTAGCGTGTCTACATATATTAAGGGGCGGGGTCGATACAATCTCTCTGTCTGGTGTCTATTTGAGCGGCGGATAGTCGAGGTATACATTTATGCACTAGAGGGGCGTGGACGGAGTATTATGATGTGACATAATGGGTGTCTATCCTTTATTAACATCATAAAATAGGGGGATCATTGGGCTCTGGAGTAGTAGTGCGTATGTGTGTTGTGTGGGGGCGCTGGGGGGGTAGGTTTTCAAATAATTGTGACAGCGAGGAGAGATACGTTAACTAGGTCAGAAATGATGTCTCGATAAAGGAGAATGCATCTGCGGTTATATGGGGTGTGATAAGTATTAGTGCAGGTTTAGTCGGATTTCTTAAGGTTGATGGTGGAATTAGCGATGTGGAAAAGTTTGGTTGTTTTCTGTAACTGTAGAGGGGATTGTGGAATATGGGTTGTGGAGGGGGAATTGTAGAAGGGGTGGATGGAGCTGTATATTTAGTGATTTGATGTGGGTGTGGTATGTGTGTTCTAGGGGGTTGGTGATGTGGATGGGGGTCAGTTACAGGAAGTTATGGTGATAGTGGATGGAGGACGGGGGGATATGGGTTGGTGGTCGGGGATAGGGTTTGGTGGGGTGGGAGGTGGAGGGTGATGTTGTCGTTATAGAGGTAGGAGCTTGGTATGATTGGTGGGGGGGTTGGAGTTGGTTTGTGACAGAGGGGTTGTGAGGTTTTACTGTAGTCACATAATGGGGTATCATGGATGGTTAGGTCTATCTAGGTGTGTATATTTTGATATATATATATATATATCTATCTCTGGTGAGGAGTAAAGGTGGTTACTGGATTTATGAAGGCGGGGTGGTTTGAGATGCTGTGAGTGTGGTTCTTTCTATCAGATTGGGGATATGGTGTATGAGAGGTATCGTGACAGACAATGAGTTTATTATTGGGAGACAGTGATGAAGTGTACGGGAGTGGGGTAATGTTGAAGTAAATAGGGGAGGTGATGTGTAGGTGCGGTTACAATGGGTTTTGAGAAGTAGGTGTTTGTCTATATGCTGTGGGAGGGTTGTAAGTTGGGTGGGGGGGAGGGGGGGAGGTGACGCATGAATAGTTAGATATTTAACTGAAAATAATTATTGGGGTGGATAAGAGAAGTAAATAGACAAAAAATGTTAGGTTAAAGACAGTTTTTTGGAATAAAGAAAGGTAACAAGGGATTTAAATTGGGTGATTATGTATAGTATGTATGAGTGATGGTTGAGTCAGATATAGTGTGGGTTAGAGGTCTTGGTGTAAGAGGGATAGAGGAATGTATGGATTGTTGTGATGACGCATGGTGGACTTAATGATTTAATAAAACTAAGTTTGTAGAGTTCTATGTTATGACTTCTGCGGTTCTGTGTCTGGAAGACCAAATACCACTTTCTCTCTTCTACAACCTTGAGGATAATTGAACGATTCGATAATAGTACGATTTCTCACTTCATTTCAGGTGGCCCTCCCTACACAATAGGAAAGAAATCTTATTTAAAGTGAAGCATTAGCTTATGTGGGGGACTGGGTGGGGGACGGAGGGGGGGAGGGAGAATGGCCAATTATATTAATACCCTTCTATCAACTGCGTAATCAAGTGATAGAGCTGGAGGCTCTGTCACAACTGTATATAAGTATGGTATGCGTTTTATATTATAACACATAGCACCCTGTAGAGGTATTTCCTAAAACAGGCGCGCGTATACACAATTTCATGAAGCGGCCCACAAAAACCTAAAAGCCACATGAAAACAAATAATCGTGTGTGGTGGTGTTGTCATAGAGAAGCCTTCTAACTATCATCCGTATGTAAAGTGGGGGGAGTTTATCACAGAGATGCATTACTACTATATTTATGGGTGAGCCGGAGAGTGTGGGTGATTTGGGGGGGGTGAGCGTTGTCCACATCATAGTGTAGTATTAATATTGATGTATAGACAACACTCTAAATCGAACACACACATTATTGACTGTGGGCAGCGGTCTTGTGAGAGACTGCTATGTAGCGTTTATGAGGAGGAGGTGAGCATAAAGACTCTTTTTTTTTTTTTCTTTCATTTTAAATTGTTCTGTTAACTTTTTAATGAATCTTATACTTAATAAGAAAAAAAAATAATTAATTAATACTAACCTACCCCAGAAAAAGTAAATAAATCCAAAATTATACTCAAAACCCCCTAAAAAAAAACAAAAAAAAAAGAAAATACATTAAATAAAACAAAAAAACAATGTAAACAAAAATTACAAAAAAAATGTAAAACAAAACAACATCAAACCCTACAATAAACCCCACCAAATCCACCCACAAAAACAAATAAAAATTAAAAAAAAAAAAACAAAAAAAAACATATAAAAAAAAAGAACAAAAAAAAGGAAAAATAAATACAAAAAATAAAAAAAAAAACATAAAAACCAAAATAAAAAATAAAAAAAAAATAAAAAACAATAAAAAAACAAAAAAAATAAAAAAACAAAACAAAAACCAAAAACTCTAACCTGAAACAACCCAACCAAACACCAAACTCGCAACGCGCTATATTGTTATATCTGATTTTAGGTGTCTGATAAGTTTCTTGACAATCTTTATATGTGATAATCCAATGCCAAACACTCAAAATCCAACACAGCATAGTAAATTTGGTTTTTAAATGCCGTTTATGTTTCCGCTACAATGTGTTAATTTTTATAACCAATACTCAGCACATATAAAGATGAATCTCTCAATCCTCAAAATCAAATATATTACCCCCCTAAACACCCAAAAACTTTATAACAAACAAAAAAAAGAACTCCAATCGCCACAGCTCTACCTGTACAATTCTATTGACTATATTATCAATAGTGCTATTACAACAAACACCCAGAAACCCAATAACAATGATCTCAATCACCCTAACTGAATACAAGATCAAAGATCGTAAAGACTTGAGAGAATAATAGTGTGTGTGCGTTTTTATTTTCTGATAATGAAACCCTAGAGATGAACAACCTTTTATACTCCAGCAAAGCACTTTCATAATCTTGATATCTTTAGCCCTTGGAAGATCAGCAAACTTATAACAACTCTAGACCCTCAACTTCACAGAGCATGGCATTCTTAAAAAACAAAAAAAAAATAAAACCTCACAAACACATCAAAAAAACATTGACCACCAAATAGCCCCATGAACTTATATTTCCAGCAAAAAGATCATCATTTACAGTACCCCCTTGATCTTAGTAGCCTGAAATCAGTCAAAAGTAAACCCATTCTGGTTAACCACTTATTATGCCTGAGAATTAATTTCAAACCCCTTAGGTAAAAATATCAGCCGTATTGATCTGCTAATACCCAAATTTCTGTGTACCTCAAGAAACACCAGACAAAAATTATTCTTCTCACAAAATTGCAGATCAATCTCCTAAGTTTAGTATCTTTCCATGAAATTTACAGGATTACAGCAATCTTAATTGCTAGGCTTGACCTATCTCACAATCATATCACAGGCATCAGCTCAACTGTTCCCAGTGTTCAGATCCTTCAAAAACTTTAAAATACCATAAACAATCTCTGAAGTCCCACAGAAAGCATTGCTCTGTATTCAGCCTCCTCTGCTGATGACTTAGAGAGGGTATTTTTGGCTTTTTTTTACTCTTCCATGATAAAAAAAAAAACTAAAGACACCATTAAGACTAATACAAAACAGTACGATTTTCACTAGTGACATTACATTTAGCCCAGTCAGCATCCCACAAAGCTTCATTGAAAAACCTTGAAGGTTTGCTTTGACAATGTGAATACCCATACCAGGATTATTTTTTAAGTATCTCAATACTTTGAATGCAATTTTAAGATGTGACTTAAGTGGCTTATGCATAAACTGACTTAAGCAATGCACAGAATAAGATATATCGGGCCTAGTATGAGTAAGGTAAATCAATTTACCTATAAGCTTTTGATATTCAGTCACATTATCTATAACAGGATCTGTACTAGTAGGCTCGTTAGAAACAACCAAGTTTTGTTCAAGAGGAGTAGCAGAAGGTTTACAAGCTAACAACCCAAAGTCAGATAAAAGATCTAAGCAATACTTTCTCTGAGACAAACACAAGCCTTTATCAGTATCAATAACTTCAATACCAAGAAAATATTTAAGCTTACCAAGATCTTTTATCTTAAACTTAGTGTTCAGATAAGCTTTAAACTTCTCGATTTTGCCAACATCATTTCCAGTGATAATAATATCATCAACATAAACTAACAGAGCAATAAAGCTATTATGATCAGTCTTAGTAAACAAGGAATAATCACTTTTACTCTGAATGAATCCATGTTCAATCAAAGTCTGAGTAAGCTTAGCATTCCATTGTCTAGGGGCCTGCTTTAGCCCATACAAAGATTTTTTAAGTCTGCAAACTCTAGTGTCACCAGAATTAAAAAACCCTTCAGGCAAAGTCATAATAAACAGTTTCATCCAAATCATACCATATAAGAAAAGCATTATTAACATCAAAGTTGAAAAATACACCAATTAGTTTTGATACCAGCAAGATAATCACACATGTAAACAGTAACAACTTAACAACAGGCAAACTGGTTTCACTCAAAATCAATCCCTATCCTTTCTGATTATAAACCCTTAGAGGCCAATATCTAAGCCTTATATCTAACAATATCATATCACCGATACTCATGACTATATTTAATCCTATAAACCCAATTTTCCAACAATCGCCTTCCTAACCTAAAGGCAATTCAACACTTCCCAATGACCGTTACTAAATAAAGCATCCGCCATCTCTATCATTCATTTGCTCAATATCAGCCAGTGCTGATCTTTACTAGCTTCAAAAAACTTTAGGGTTAAAAAAACCTTTTATTTAATTCAGTAGTAAAATCACCTGTTTAATAGTACTTAAGATAACATAGCTAACATAATTCTCCCTAAGGCCATTATGTACCTTAGATTCCACAACAAAATCATTATATCTTCTTGGAAAAACAGAAGTTCTTTCAGACCTTCTTACATGAGGAGTACTAGTAGTAGGAACATGATCAGATATGGGCTCAGATGTAGCAACAATGTCATCCTCAGAATTAGTAGATGTAGGATCAAAGGTTGCAACCATTTCATCCTCACTAGCCGAACCATTGGAACCTTGTGAATGCCCCACATCATTCACATTTTGGTCAAAAGTTGGACTGCTAGTGTTTGGAGAATTGCTACCATCACTTTGACCCTTAGTATTATTATTGTTATCATCATTGGATGTGTCAGGGTTCTCATATACAACTTCATTAAAAAAGTTTACATGATCCAAACCCTGACTAGTCAGATTTGTATTCTGTGGTTGTCTAATCTTAAAAGGAAACACCTTCTCAAAGAATCTAACATCTCTAGAGAATATAAATTGTTCCCTCTCAAGACTATACAATTTATACCCCTTTTTAAAAGAAGCATAACCCACAAGAACACACTTTTCAGCCCTACTACCAAACTTATCATGCAAATTTAAAACTGTTGCATAACACAAACATCCAAACACTCTTAGATGATTAAGACCAGGTTTTCTATTAAAAACAAGTTCAAAAGGAAGATTTTCCCACCTCGCACTGAACTAGGCATCACTGTTATCACTAAGAGCCACAGCAGTTAAAATACACTCAGACCACAAATTCAAGGGTAATCCCCCTGAAACAGAAGGGATCTAGCAACATTAAGCAGATGCCTATGTTTCCTTTCAACTATACCATTCTGTTGGGGTGTGTAAGCACAAGTAGTCTGATGTATAATTCCATTATCAACACAAAACTTAGTAAACCTTTGATTAACAAACTCAGATCCAGTATACTCGCTTCGAAAAGCTTTAAAGATTAAACCATCTGTATATAAACTGATTTTTAATCAGTTAAGAAAAGGTTACATACACTCAAAAACCCTTCATAATTTTTTCCTTTTAAAGCATATATATCCCCCAAACAGACCTGGTATAGTCATCAACAACAGTAAGAAAGAATCTATATCCTTCTTTACTAGTGACCTTATAAGGCCCCCAAAGATCAAGATGAACCAGCTCAGCAAGAACAGAAGATTTGTGTTTCCGCTTGAGTGAAAAGGTCCACTGGTCTCGTGGACATTTTGACAAATTTCACAATGAACAAATCATTATTGTAAAAAACAAGCCTCAATTTTGGAACCTTAAAACTTGGAGTCAGAAGATGACCAAGCCTACTATGCTACATAACTCAGCCAAATAACAATTAGTTTTCCAAAACCATTATTACCTTGCATATTATCATTAAAGTAATACAATCCATCTATCTGACTACCAGTCCCCAGAACTTTCATCTCCTTCAAATCCTGAGGTAGTACAAAGCACTTATCTTCATTAAAAGCAATTATTAAACCACTATCCTTAGCCACTTTATGAACAGACATCAAACTCACACACAGTTCAGAACTACAACACATTATACAAGGTTAAAGTTTTTGCCTAACCCCATAATTCCCCAACACATTGTTATAACTCAAAAAGACAATAGCATTAAGAAAAACAAATACAATATAGAATCCTCAGTCCCATTGGGATTGTGAAAACCTTTATACCAAGTGAAATATTATAAAACATTAACCAAAAACTTATCATGTATGTTTAAATGTTGATTAGCTCCTGAATCACAATGACACCACTTTAACAGAAAGCAGAGTGCATTTGATTGTTTGAGCAAAAAAAACCTTTTGAAAAATTTTTATTGAAAAAAACTGCTTTTATTATTAAAAATATACCTGCCATATTGGCCTGCACTCCTTTTCCATATTCACTAATTAACTTTGATCAACGATCTATTAAGGGACAACGGCATCCTCAGATGAAGGTACGACCAACAATAACCGACAGCATATTCTTAATGATGAACCTTCTATTCAATTCTGATCCACTTATTGATTACCTCTTATTGCTCGAGAACATTCAACTACATCTATAAACCCCCCACCACCCGATGGACCCCACTACTTATGAAACCATCTAATCAAAAGTATCCCTATTACATCCCCACGGATCACCAGAACGCTGAAGGACCACATTGTTCTCCCAATTGCCACTAAGACCGCAGGTACTAGTCACAAACTTTCTCTCTAGAACATCCATCATAAGGGTTCTTTCACTGATACCTTAAACCCTCCTCTATTATTTCACAGAACTGTTAAACACAAAGACTGAAGACCATCACTGAAAGTTCCTTTTCTACAGAGGATGTAGAAAACAACTCTATGAGATCCTCACTAGAAATAATAGCATAAGCAACCTCTAACATCCATGTAAAGGGTCCTCTAATATGAATATTAACTCCTAATTTGTCATAAAAGATCATCTAAGCCATTAAAGAAATTGGCACTAAGTTTCATAAGAGCATTAGCTTTTTAAAATCTTCAACAACAATGACAGTACACCTAGGTAACTGAACTAAGGCATCAAATTGTTTCCACAAAGCATTAAGTTTATGATAGTAATCAGCAATAGAAATACCATTTTGCCTTAAGGAATTAATCTTATGATGCAAGTTAAAAAGGAAAACAGAACCATCAACCTTATCATACGTCTCTTTCAATTCATCCCAAACATGTTTGGCCCTTTTAAGAAAAGATTTGTCTCCAAAATAATTCCCTCTGATATAAGAGTTTAAAATACCATCCCAAAAACAATTTGCCATTTTTTACTCTGTCCAAATCTAACCCAAAACATCATCTTATAATGGATCTTTTCTTAACAAGTTCATCATTAAATCCCGTTTTATTTTTTGCCTTCTAAGCAGAAGCAATGGCAACAAGACCATAACTTGATAATTTTCAGTCCCTGAAAAGCTAATAAAACATACAGTTAAGTAAGCAGAGTCATTAGGATGCAAATGCAGAGGACTACTCATATCAAGTTTGCTAATAAGGGTAACAATATCAGATAATCATCACCACTCAATCAAAATAAATCATTAATCACCAACCCTCAGAATAACCATGGGGGAGACATTATTAATCAACTAACAAAATGAACAAAATAACAAACAAAGCAGGAAAATACACAACAAGAATCAAACAGAAGTGCCCAGGCTTCAAAACCATATCAGATGGCAGGTCAAAGGGCAAGATTCAGTTAGGATCCAGATAACCAAAGAAAAAAACAAATAAAGACAGAGTGCGAGAATGTGTTACAGAGCAAAAAGCATAATCAAGCAGCGCACGAATATAGTCAGATTGTTTATTTTCTCTTCTAGATTCACTTAGTCTAGAAGGCAACAACTCATCAATAATACCCAAGAAAAAAAACCAATCCCTAACTTCAAGGAATTTGGAAAACCACCTCAACCGTCACAAAACAACCAATAGTTCTTGAACAATCACTCACTCCACTTTTGACTAATCAATCAAGACTCACAACACTTCGCCTAATTTGTTTCAAAAAATTGGGATTTTTTATTAAAAACTATAATCTCGATTAAAAATCAATAACCAAATCCACAAGAGTAACACTTAATTGAAAAAGATTTAATTGATTTTAAAAAGAATGATATAAGAGCAAGATTTTGCAACCTGGCTCTGATACCATGTAAAGTTTTATAAAATTCTCGAACAAACAAAGATGAATCTCAATTCAATCAAGATTACACCCAAAAACTTTTATTAACACAAAAAAAAAAATCAATCGCTCACATCACTACTCTGGGTACGAATTCTATTGACTAATATTATCAAATATAGCTATTACAGACATACACCCCAGAAACCCAATAACAGATGATCTCAATCACCCTAACTGAATACAAGATCAAAGATCGTAAAGACTTGAGAGAATAATAGTGTGTGTGCGTTTTTATTTTCTGATAAATTGAACCCTAGAGATAACAGTTTTATACCTTCACAGCAAGCACTTGCCAAATCTTGATATCTTTAGCCCTTTGAGCAGATCAGCAACTTTTAACACTCTAGAAAACACTCCAACTTCGCAGAGCAGCATTCTACAAAAACCAAAAAATAAAACCTGCACAAACACATCTAAACATTGACACAATTAGCCCCTGAACTTATTTCCAGGCAAAATATCATCATTTTAACACAGCAAGCTATCGAATGTTTTATATTAGGCCAATAACTTAATTATAGACGCACATGTTTACATTGCATATTTTCTGTATCATCTTTAATACTTAAACACAACAATAAATCTAACAAGTATGTAGCTTTTTAGAATTTGTAAATCTCATGGAGTCGTCACCATGTGCACCTCACTGGAACTGGGTACATGTTGTGCTAGACAAATGACCTTTACACACCTAAAGACAACGACGTCACTCTACTTTCTTAGTGTTTACTTCAATTATCGTGACTGTATATCACTTAAAAATTCAAAGTAGATCTATATCATAACCCTCACATCATTTTCATACAATAGACAACGTCTGTTTTACTACATGAAGAACACACGAACATCATCCATGAATACGCACATCAGCAAAGACTTCAACCAAAACACTTAACTCATGCGATAAGAGCGTATCACAATCTATGGCAAGAGGTTTTAATTTTTGAGCATTGATATAGTATAGAAATTTAATAAACTCACCCTCTAAGATCCTTAATTTGCATTTCTATTAGATTGATGGCACCATCAAGGTTAATGATATAGATATATTCAAATCGTAATCTATTATTGCATTTGAATTTCCTTTCATTGGTCTTATAAAATGATAGTTTTATATTTTGATTTATATTTCCAATAAGCCTACCACCACCACCATGATTTTATATGTTCAATAATATTTTAAGAAAGGGGCTCTTTCAAACGAAACCCACCGAATATACATCACCCCTGGGGGTGGGGGGGGGGGGTGTGCGAGGGGGGGGTGGGGGGGGGGGGGGGGGGGGGGGGGGGGGGGGGGGGGGGAAAGCGATGAGAATGAATCGATAAGAGGACAGACAAAAGTAGAGCCGCCGGACGGAGGCATGGATTAAAGAAATAAGGGCATAAGGAGGAAAGAAATGATAAATGTAGACAGATAGAGATAGGGAAAGAGAAAGAGATAAAAGACAAAGGTGCAGACAAGGAGAGGAAAGAGGGAACATAGACGTGAAAGTGAGAAATAAAGGGAGTATAAAGAGCAAGATAAAGATCTCGATCGACCTCATCACAATGGTAGCAGAAAGAACCATAAATCAATATAGGGGCTCTTTATAATATACATGACCTAAGTATTTTTTTTAGGATGTTTAATGTACTATTGCCAAAGTAGTTTACATCTTTGTTATAATTAATCCACATCTATATCATTCTACCTATACGAGCAAACACTCGACACGCGCACCGGACGGGTTATGTTACTATAGATAAATATGTATAAACAATAGCATGTACAATGAATATACATACATAGTATAGTATGTATACATACATGGTATGTAATTGTATAAATATATAATATATAATATATATATATATATATATTTATATATTAATATATATAAAAATATATATATTATATATATATATATCTTCGGAGGGTAAATGAGAGCAACTATCTTACAGTTTTATAAAAAGCGAACCTATCAAAACATCCCATAACACCCATCAGAAACATAACCATTTTAAGCAATGTACAAACACCACTAATATACAATATTAATTACAAATTAACATTAAACCGACAATACAACAACATCCATACCATATCACTGATTCACTGATACCCAATTAAAAATTTTAATACATATACATTAAAATACTCAAAAAGCTAATTTCTTATACATAAAATTATTGTACACCTAATACACATCAACCACTAAAAACTTGGTACACAATACCAAAACTTGATACACATTACACGTCGAATCAAAATGTATCACATTGTTTAGGTCAATTTCCAAAAGAAAACCCATCAAATCTTTAACAATATTAGTTGTAATTAATTACGTTTTTATTTTGTTTTAAGGAGAGTGTCATTTGTGAGATTTTGGGTGGTTCTCATTTTTATAACTTTAAGAAAGTTCTTATTTGATCTCAATTCTATATATATATATATAGGGGAGCGTTCAATGCAGAACCACTTTTTTGTACAGAACCTACAGAACCAGTTTGAACCAATAGGAATTTAGTGTATTATTAATTGTTTTTCTTAATTTAAAAGGGCATAATAGTCAAAACACATTTAATTTTTTTTTTGAATTTTTTTAATTTAAAAACGTTTTTTTAGTTTCCTTGATTTTCGAAACTATTTTTTTTTAATTTTATACTTTTTTCAGTATACATTTATTCAGAAATTAAGGTGCATATATGTTTTTTTTAAATATTTTAAATTTACATATGTTTCTTGCGTAGAATTGTTTAGACATCAAACTTATTTTTGTTTTTCTTCGTAATGACACATATGTTTATGGTTTAAATTTTTTAATCTTTGAAATTTATGACAAAAAACATAAACATATACATGTAAACTCTAAAATTTAAACCAAATCAAAACATAAATAGTATACAAATACAAATATTTGATATAAAATGAAATACAAATCAAATACAAATGTATCTTGTTAAATAAAGATGTGCACGTCATCCAAAAACATAGGTGCACTCTTGAAAGAACATATATGCACCATTCATTTTTCTCATCAAATTCTTTAAAACATATGAACGCCATTCCAAGAACATATGTGCACGTTGCGGTTTTTCGTCAATATCATTAGAACATATGTGCACGACTTTCAAAAACTTATCCCCTACTTGCAAAAACATATGTGCACGTTGCGCTTTCTCGTCAAATTCATTAGAACATATGTGTCCGTCTTCTAAAAACATAAGTGCACGCTGCATTTTTTTGTGAACACCTAATCTTACTTTAATTGCACATTGAAGAGAACATACATGATTATTATAACATTTAAAAAAATAACGTCTTAAAACAATACCTTGTATAATACGAATTTATACTAGCATTTAGACTAAAGTCATTTAAGCTTTGAAATAAACAATCGCACCTTCTAAACTTATCTACATCTCCTACACGCTGCCATCAGACAAGATGAATACAAATATGTAATTAAAGATGGGTAACATTAGTGTCCTAATTATTATATTATTTTCAAAACATGTACTATCTTCTTCTTATATTTCATGCACTAACAATAACTAAATAAATTAGCTAATTCATTGAATAAATACTTACTAATTAACATATGTGATCATTAACAGTTTCACAACAAACCATTACCCCCAAGTCTCCAACCTTTTATATTTAGGTTATTAATAAAGTCTTACCTTCTAGTTGGTTTGAAACTTGACATGACGTCAAAAGATTTTAAAGACAACTTTTTTTGCAACAGTTAATCTCTAATTAATATCTTACGTATTCTTTTCTAACAACATATGTGATGCTATAACCCAATCCAATAGGAAACCAGTAAAAAAAAGAGAACCTGGAAAGGATAGTTCACCATCGTCCCAGTCGTCGCCGACACGGCCACCGTCATCCTAACCCAATCGCCGCCGGTGTCCTACTCATCTAACCACAACCGCCATTGTCCTCCTCATTTATGTTAAAAATAACATAAAAATCAATTCAAACATATAAAATAGAAGCTCCATTAAAAATCATTAACTAATCACAAATAAGTTATAGTTTGCACTAAAAACAACCATTTACGATCCATGACATCTTTTAAAATAAAAACTTGGCACACTATTGAATACGTCATTTCATTTAGAAAAAAAAACAATTTTATATACATACAAATCGAATATATAAAAAAGCGTATGTGTTTGTGGATGATTAATTCTTTGAATACATAAAAAGATTCCACGACATTTGATATAAAAAGGTGTATGAGTTAGTTAAAATCGAATATATTTACCTTTTGATTGTTTGTACAAATCTCGCACACTTCAATGATTTCTAGCGATGTCAACATGTACGATATATAAAGAGTTTATAGTGGTGTTCGTGATTTTTTTGTGAAAATAATAAGGAATAGAGATGGTGGCTAGGGTTTTCTAAGAGAGAGAAGATATGACTATTTTTTTAGATCTGATGAAATTGTAACTGATCCACATTTTACGTATATTATTTTCTTTCACTCTTAAGAATGGTTTATGAAATTCCATATGTGCCCCTACACAATTTAAACTGTATAACATAAAATTATACTTATTTACCATTATGCCATGTCATTTTCATCCATTGATCACTTTAATCAAGGGCTATTATTTGGTTCTGTAAGTTCTGTACAAAAAACTGGTTCTGCATTGAAAATCCCAATATATATATATATATATATATATATATATATATATATATATATGGATGGTATGGCACAAAAATATCATATTTAAAAGAAGAGAAATGATATTTCCTCATACTTTTTATTCCTACTAATCTTCCTATTCACACGATCCTGACAAGTGGCACAGTTGACGGTTTTGATGAAAAAAGATAGTGAGTGAAAAACACATGTTATATTTTTGTATGGGTAAGAGAATAAGTAAGAATGTGAAGT
This sequence comes from Tanacetum coccineum, assembly GCA_026074375.1. Classification (NCBI taxonomy): domain Eukaryota; kingdom Viridiplantae; phylum Streptophyta; class Magnoliopsida; order Asterales; family Asteraceae; genus Tanacetum; species Tanacetum coccineum. The sequence goes on along the minus strand of BQNB010050428.1, from coordinate 16,783 downwards.
AAGAGTATATAGCAAAACTCTTAAAAGAAAAGGCAACACATAAGAGGAGACAAAACAATTAAAAAAATTACTACCACCGCTCAACATCATAACCATCAGCCATCCTACCAACTATCACCTAGTGTTGATGCTCTATAGCCACTGTAATTCCCACCAACATTCACGACCGACACATCCGCCATTAACACTGGAACCCAACAAAACTCGAACCACTGCCGACAACATCACCAATCTAGATCCTCGTTGCCGTCAACATGGCCGATCAAACTCAAGATCTAGAAATGAGGCTTTGAATTTCCATGGTTTTTCAAATTTTTGTTCTCAACTTATTGTGTTTTGAATATTTATTTATTAAACAATTGTGGTATGGAAAATATTTCTCAAGTAATTATGTTTCTTTATAAGTTTTCAGTTTTAGCTACTCTATCACTTTATATTGGTTTGTATAATTGAATCGTCCTTAAAAAACTAAAATTTTCAAAACAAAAAATCAGAAAATATCACTTGGTTTTTACAGAATTATCATCCTTGAATTAACTATTATTGTAAATTCTAAGCATCCTCAAATATAACCCAAAACACAACAAAACGACTTTGTGGATTATGTGTACTAGCTATTCATACGAGCTTATAAATGATTGTAATAAGATTTTATGTGAGCACAATGTTTATCGGCTTATTACTTTATAATTCTTAACAGATTCGTCCATCTCGACAAAAATAAGGCAAATATTCTAGACCTAAGTATAAGAGGGGGTAAGCATCTGGGCTAGCCACCAAAGGTAACCTTAGGAAGGTTGTTACCACATGCAAGAGGTCTCGGGTTCGAGTCTCACCGTAAGGGTTTTTCTTCAAGAGCGAAAAAGAAGTGAGGTTTATCCCATATGGTGAATGTTCGAGTCTTGCATACTGTCCAATTAGATGTTACTATGAACTTGAATCATTAACAACTAACTTGCCGTTTAAAAAAAAGTATAAGAGTGGGTTTGAAAAACCATTCCCCTTCCCATCGTAATGGGTAACTATGATTTTAAATATTCTGACTAACTAATCTTTTAAGTTTAAGTTCGTTACTCTGCAAACATAAGACATGTAAACTTCTCCCTTCTTTTGTTAGTATGTTGGCATGGCTACATAAGGATTGTTTGCACTAAGGAAATTAAATTTGAAAAATCTCACATTTTTTTGAAAATAGTCATAAATCTTTTACCATTAAGTCATTTATGAGTGGTTTACCTAATTATATAGAGCATTGCTAAAGCATCATACAAAATATCATACTTATCTTCCTACCCATATACATATACACATGCTATTTGAAAATTTAATTAGAGGATAAAAGGATAAAGAATTAATGAAAATACACTTGAGACATTTTATTAAAACCAAATTACTAAAGTGAGCCGTATTGACACTCACTTTACAAAAATAGACCATATTTATAAATTTTTCCAAGGTGAACCAAAAGTACACTTACACACTAAAAGCATCCACTGTGGTGGACCTTTTAAAAGGTCTAAACATTGATAAAATCATTAATTTACAAAGCTTTTGATTTTATAAACCTTGTTGCACTATGGATAAACATTTTCTAGTTTATAAAATGGTTAACAATTATACATGCATTAAATTATGAAAATGTTCAAGATCTTAGACCTCTTCATTCCACATGGACATAAAACATCAACTCACTATGGTTAAAACAAAGTATAAACCTTTTCATATGTTTTAAACCTTTTTTTAAAATGACCATAGTCGATGCCCTAACAAATGCATTTCATGACATGTGCCCACCCTTCCATGCGCCAGAATTTAATATTATATATATTGACTACCTAACCACTTATACATCAAAAGTACATTTACACCTAAAAAGTAAATATATCAAACTAACCTCTTACATGCCATAAATTTAAACCATCTTCATTTAGGGGGTGTTTGAGATTGCTTATATAGAATATATTATGCGTTTTGAAATTGGATAATCAGATAATTAGCTGTTACAAAACGTGGTTTTGAAATATAGTGTTTGGATTTTATTTTTTTTGAACAGCACTTTATTAAAAAACTAGCAAGAAGCTAGAAAAATTACAAAGTTATAAGATGAGGATTTTTTTAACCAATCAACCCAACTAAACGACACATTACATCTAAACCGACTCCAATAAAAAGAATACGACACAACATCATCAAAAATATCCGCCTTAGAAGGAGAAACCACACCAAAGACACACTTATTACGATAAGCCCAGATTAGCCACCACAACCCAAAACACACTCCTTCTAACAACCTTTTATGCTTGATAGGAATCCGAAGATTTACGATCCAAGAAACCCATTCATCGAACGTATGCACTTCTATGAAATCCACCTCCCACCAACGGCAAATCTTGCGAAAATTATCGTTCGCAACAAGGCAATCAAAAAATAAATGACTTGACGATTCCGTGACACTACCACAAACGGGACAAAGAATAGACGGAATATCTATACCTCTCCGGGATATATTAAGACGGGTAGGCAAACAATCCATTCTCACCTTCCACGCATGAATGTTAACCTTGATTGGCACCGCTTTTATCCATCGAGTTTGAGTAGACACTTCCGGAAACCTGTTATCATCAATAACCTTTCTAGCCGAAGCTACCGAGAACTCACCCGAACCATCAAGCGTCCAATACCACCTATCAGGCGTGACACCAAGAACAACACCTTCCACGTAAGTCGTCAAATCCGTCAACTGATCTTGTTCCACTCCGCTTCTAGGAGCACGACGAAAAGACCAGGTCAAGTTCTCCTGTGACAGTTTAGAAGCCACATCGACAGTCTTCTTCACTTCCAGCGCATAAAGCCTAGGATATCTTTGTTTCAAAACCATGTCTCCATGCCACAAATCCTCCCAAAAATAAGTATCCGCACCATTGCCAAGCTTTTTCTGCATAAAATTATTTAAGTGTATACCTTTTATCTTCAATGTTTCTACCTCCTGGAGAATGCTTCGCCAAATGGACTTGTAACCAACCTTGAATCCGCTACCATTTTTCCCATCTTCGCCATGAATAGCTTTAATAACCCTATTTTTCCCATCTTCGCCATGAATAGCTTTAATAACTCTAGTCCATAACAAGTTCTTTTGAGTTGTAAACCGCCAAACCCATTTACACATAAGAGCTCTATTAAGCGCATATAAACTAGAAACACCAAGGCCACCTTTCTCTTTAGAACACAAAACCTTACTCCATTTCACCCATATCGATTTTTTACTATTTAAATCGACACCACTAAAAAACCGACTTCGAATTGATTCCATGCGTTGAAGGACTTTCATTGGCACCTTGAATATAGACATATGATAAATAGGCATGGATCCTAGAACCGCCTTGAGAAGGGTTAAACGACCACCTATCGATAATGTTTTCATCTTCCATTTTGAAAGACGATCTACCATTTTATCCACAATCTCATCCCAAGATTTAATCCGAGACATATTTCCCCCAACTTTCGAACCTAAATAAGCAAAAGGAGCCTTAAGGACACCACAACCAATTCTATTTGCAGCTTGCACCACCCTATCTTCACTCACCACAACACCCAATAACTTACTCTTGCTTAAATTAATACTAAGACCTGAAGCACGATGAAAACATTTCAACACATATATAATCGTATCAATATTCTTAGTACTCCATTGCCCCATAAACACCGCATCGTCCGCATAGAACATATGAGAAAGATGCATAACCGAATTAAGCACAATGCCATTAAACATGCCCGCATCCACAACTCTTTTAAAAGAAATGTGAAGACTCTCCATAACCAAAATAAAAATAAACGGAGAAAGAGGATCACCTTGTTTAAGGCCCTTAAAAAACTGAAATTCCTCCGTAGGGCTTCCATTCACTAAAACCGATCCCCAAGAAGATCGAAGACATTCTTGAATCCAACCACACCATTTTTCACCAAAACCAAATTTTCTTAAGACATCATCAAGGTAATCCCACCGAACAGAATCATAAGCCTTTTCAAAGTCAATTTTTAGAATAAATGAATGTTTTTTCTTCAACTTACACCACTGCAAAACCTCATTAAGTATAAATGGTCCGTCAAGAATTTGCCTATCCGCAACAAAAGCCGATTGCACCTCATTAACAATATCTCCAAGCACCACCACAAGACGATTAGCCAAAATTTTGGCAATTATTTTATAAAGGCTCCCAATAAGACTAATCGGTCTGAAATCCTTCACCATTTTTGCTTCGGGAGTCTTCGGAATCAACGCTATGAAAGATGAATTACACCCTTTTGGAATGCGACTGTAATGAAAGAAATATTTCACCGCCGCCAACACATCTTTTTCTATTAAACTCCAAAACCTTTTATAAAAACCAAATGTGAATCCATCCGGCCCCGGAGATTTATCAACACCACAATCCCAAACCGCCTTTTTAATCTCTTCATTTGACACTTCGGCTTCCAAATCCAGTTGTTGCATTGAATTCAGATGATGAGGAAACTCCATATTAAGCATCGGCCGAACAGATTTAGGTCTATCAAAACGATTCTTGAAATGATTAAGGAACTCATTTTTAACCATATTAGGATTTTCCACCCAATCTCCTTCCACCAGAACCCCTCGTATAGAAAGTTGGTTTCGTTTCTTATTAAGAATACCATGGTAATATTTTGAGTTCTCGTCGCCTTCAATTGCCCATTTGATTTTTGCTTTTTGAGACGCCTCCATTGCACACAATTTATCCACCTCTTGAATCGATTTTACAACCTCCGCACGTTTATGCAAAGTATCAGACGACGCATCTCCTTTGTCAATGATCATCTCCAAATCAGCGAGCTCCTGTTTCAGCACATGTTTTCGAGTTTTCGGACTTTGTCTCATGCCATTCCAAACACGTATCTTCTTTTTTAGATATTTCAACTTGTTCATCATGTTGATCATAGCATTAGAATTATCTACCGGAGCTTCACGCCACACCTCATTAACAAAGTTCTCAAAACCCTCCATTTCCAGCCAATAATGAAAAAACCGAAACGGAATAGGTCCATAGTCATGAGTAGATTCACGTAATAATATAGGACGGTGGTCTGATAAAAATCTATCTAGGGTGATGGCTGATAAATTAGGACACTCACTCAGTAAGCTTTCGGACATGAGGAATCTATCAAGCTTACTCATCTTTGAAGCAGATCTGTGACACCATGTAAAAGAACATCCACCAAGTGGAACCTCCTCTAAATTCGCCATTGAGATAAAAGAGTTAAAAGCATTCGCCCCATGCACGTTGAAAATAGTTCCAAATCTCTCATTTTTATTACGGACCTCATTAAAATCACCCATGATAATCACTGAACCTTTCCAATTATCAATGACGTGACATAAATAATCCCATAGACTTTTCTTTTCTGACAACTCTTGCGGGGCATACACCGAAATAATAAGAAGTAATTTGCCATTAGACACCCAATTTCCTTGAATCATAACAAAATAATCTGAAGCCGTTGAATTTAGTTTCTTAAACGCATTAGGATCCCAAACACATAAAATCCCACCTGATTTACCAACCGAGGCACTATGCACATAATCAAACGCAAAGTTACCCCAGCATCTTTTGATTTCAAACAAATCAATAGACTCCATTTTAGTTTCTTGCAACGTAAGAAAATTCACCTTGTTAGAGACACACAACTCCTTTACCCAATCTTTTTTAGCCTTTGGGTTAAGACCTTGGATATTTAAAGACAACATATTCATCGGAAAACACCATCCACTCCTTGCGATTCAATGATCTCTTCAATATTCTTCATACACCCGTCCATATTATACCCCATAGTTTGTCCCACCTTAACCAATTCATCCATCAACATTAATATAGAACCACCTTTCCGAGAACCTTCAGACTCTCTACAATGATCCGAGTCCATAGATTCCCCACCTGCTTTTTTGTACGTGTTAAACCCCGAGCTAAAATTCACTTCATCAGAAATATTGTTTACATTCCCGAATTCACCATCACAATTATCCTTCTGATTATCCATCTCAACATTTTCAACATCATTCTCTCTTGGTGTAAAACCAGGAGGGTACTCCAAACTCTCTTTTGTGCTCGCCTCCTTATTATTCTTCATCTTATCTTTATTAAGGAGAGAATAAATATTAAACGGGTCTTCTGATTGTTTACCATTTTGCTCACTAGAAACAACACCATCCTTGGATTTTGGATTCTCCTCCTCAACCCTCAACATGACTGTATCGCTACCCTACAATAACAACCTTTTTCCCCCTTTACCTCCTCATACATCCACTAAAATCCTTCTTAAAAACTACTTTCACCATTATTCCCATCTTCTGAGGAGCGACATTCCTCATCATTTTGTAAAGGAATCCCCACATCTGGTAGTCCAACCACGGAATCATCTATGGTTCCGCCCAATTCGTCTTACCTTGTCTAATAATTTAAGTGATCAAAAATGTGCGACATACTCTTCAAGTGAGAACACAAAGTCTTTTGTGCAATATAAAAATTTCTTTGCTCCACGTATCTCCCCATCTTAACCAATGTTCCCATCCACTTCTGCAATTCGACTAAAAAGGTATTTTTCATTCACCCCTTTCAAAGGAATACCCTCGGGGAAGGTGTTTGTCAGCCTGGGGGGGGGTGGGGGAGTAAACTCTTCATAACATATGAATTCACTAGACGTTGGATAGCTGAGCAGCCTACGCACATACTCCTTGATCAACACAAAACTTCTCCTTTGCCCCGCGAGTCAAAGCAATCATTATAACCATAAACCCACCCCGTACTTAAATCAATATCGTGACGCCGTTCAATCCTCGCTGACCCACATTTCAGATTTTCCTCACATGTCCAACACTCCTTCACCTTCCTCATTTAAACAACATAATTAATCCCTGTGTGTTATACGCAAGAACTATCCTCTAACCACCAACCGCTTGCTATCATCTCTCCCCATTCTCCTTTTGGCTCTGACTTTTTTTACCAACGGTGAGACGGCATAGCGAACTTAACATCAAACCCTACATAGACCCATTGAGTCCTAAGTATTCCAATTTGATAGTCCTCTGATCTTTCCTTTCATAGACAGGATTTGCTTTACTTCTACCTTCTAGCCTCTTGTGTAATCTCGGCATCCATAGCATGCATTCTCTGTCTACCACATCCCACTACCGTACAAAAATATAACCGGGGGGGGGATGGGGAAGGGGGCGCGGGGGGGAAATGCTCCACACAAAAAACTTTAATAAAACGCACCAATCCGCGAATCTCTTCCCAAGCCTTTGATCTTTGTCGAATACACGAGACATCACCCCATCAATGGCCCTAATTGTTTTACAACGCATTCCAATAGATCCTTAGCACCGGGGGGGGGGGGGGGGGGTGGGGGGGGGGGGGGGGGAGGGGGGGGTTCGCTACAGCGAACATTAAGTCACTGCCCACGGATCGCGTTGCGCACTTCCTCACAATCATCCTCCTTACGTTCTCTCGTCACCCATTTGGATCAAAACAAAGAAGATATCACCAAGATTTGTAAAATCACAGCAAAAAAAACATAAAAACGAGGGTTAGAGGTTTTGGAATTGAAAGCGAAATTAGTCGATTAGGTTTTTTATTGGACATTTCAATTAAGAAAAAGACAAAAAAAAAGGGAAAAGGGGGGGGGGGGAGCATAGTAAGGGGGGGGGGGGAACCCTAAATCGAAAAAGATTAACAAACCTACTAGATCCTGATCATACACATACTCAAATCTATAGAAAACAAACGATAAGGAAACTCAATATCACACAGGAATTGAATTCACTATTTCAGGCTTGTCTATGATCGATTAACAAGATGGTAGTAGTTATTGAGATCGGTTAGGGAAGATCGCCCACAGTAACTTTCATTATTTAAATTTAATTTATGACTCTTACGAGTACAAACATAAACCCACAACAAATTATGCAAGTCAAAGAAAGAAAATAGAAAATGAACTGATACTGTTTGAAATCGCAATAATCAGATAATCAGTTTTTAAAGTGTTTGACAACTCTAATTATTTAATAGCTAACGATGGAAAATTACCAAAAGAGACATCTTTATATATTGTTGAATTATACAAACTTGAATTTCCCATAAAATATATATGCTAACTAGGGGTGTGGATCGGTTCGGTTATCGGGTTGTTCGGTTTGTTCGGTTATTTTTTTTTTGGTCAACTTGAAAACCGAACCGAAAACCGATTCGGTTCGGTTCTCGGGTTGACCCGAATAACCCAAATTTTACTCATTTTTAATTTTTTTTAATTATTCCATAAATATTTAGCAAAAAAATTATTTCAAGCATAAAAAATATTTTTTTATATTAGGATTAATTTGTAATAGTATTATATATATATAAATATATAAAAAATATATATATTTATATGAATTTGGTTTTCGGTTTGGTTTTCGGTTCTGATTGTCAAACCCATATCCAACCCGAGAACCGAATTAGTAGTTCCGTTCGGTTCGGTTTTGGCAAATTCGGTTCGGTTATTAGTTCGGTTCGGTTTCGGTTTTCGGTTTATTTGGGCGTTTCGGTTTTTCTGCTCATGCTAACTTATCTTTTCTAAAATGGGCTTTTTGGAAAAAGAAAAGCGTAAATTACTACCGGGCTATAATTGAAAATATGACCAGAATCAATATACTAATATTCTTGCTAAAAAAATAATACTAATATTAGGGTTTTAATTTATATATATCTAAAGATACAGGTACACAACTTCTTCTAGCCTCCTTATTTTTCACTTGACACCATCTCAACAAATATTTATATTTTCTAATTTCTAATGAACGTTAGACAACCAAGAAGAAAGATTCATCAATAAAATTATGGGTGAGCAGAAAAAACCGAAGAAACCGAAACCGAAACCGAAAACCAAAAAAACCGAACTGAAAAAACCGACCGAAACTAGAAACCGATGGTTTGGTTTTTACTTTTTCAAAAATCAAAAAATTTCGGTTTGGTTTCGGTTTTCGTCCAAAAACCGAACCGTAAAAACTGAACCGAACCGAACCTATTTTATTATATAATATATAATTTATATAATATAAATAAATGATAAATCAATATTTTAAATTCATATTCATTTTGTGGGTAGATTTAAAATATATTTATCTTAATGTTTATATGCGTGTTTGGCATACACGTGTGTTTATTTGACAATATATCATTATATATAGTCATATATGACTATGATCATATTATGTGTATATTTATTTGCATGTGTGTGTGTCTCATTTATATGTGTTTAATTGTAGAAATTTGGGATAATATTATTAGGCTCGGATTGATAAAAAAAAGTAAAGAATAATAACCAATTTTCGACGGAAAACAAGTTTTTTTAATATAAATTGGTCACACCCAAATATAAACGGTCTAAAACCGAAAAAACCAAAAAACCAAACCGAAACCGATAATAAACCGAAAAATCGAACCGCCAAAAACCGAACGGTTTCGGATTTTGGTTTTATAAAAACCGAATATTTCGGTTCGGTTTCAGTTTTAGCTAAAAACCGACCCAAACCGAACATGCTCACCCCTAAATAAAATACAACTTCAACTCTTCAAGGTATATTGGGGGTAAATGAGTAATTTGACAAAAGATGGAAAATCACGTTTGTAAACAGCAAGTGGTGACCTGCTTTTTCATTCCTGCGTTTTGGGGGCTAGATAACGCATATAATTGATTTTTACCTTTTCTCATCCAAACCCCTCTTACCAGATTATTGCGTTTTATAATCGTGATAAGCATATAATCTTGGTTCAACCGCACTCCCAAAGACCCCCTTAATCAATCCAACCACCAAGTGAACTATCTCTTACAAAGTAAATATATCAACCTAACCACTTACACACCATAAATTCAAACGATATATCAACCTAACCACTTACATACTATAAATTCAAACCATTTTTCTCATTTAATCAATACAACCACCAACCAAACTCATCTCCTACAATTATATCTTCTTTTTATCATCACAACACCAAAGGAATTCCTTTAATTTACCAACCAAAAAAACATCTCATGCTCCTGGTCTTTTTGCGCCGAACACAAATTAAATGAAGTGCCAGGTTGGTTGTTTGTTTTTTTCTTTTTAGTTTGTTTGTTTCTTTTCTTTAAGTTTGATGTCTCTATTTTTTCTTTAAATGTGGCGCGTTTTGAAAATAAATGAGGCGCGTTTTATGATTGAAACTCGCCGCTTGTTGTCCTTAGTGGTTTGTATTATCGTGTTCTTGTTTATTGTCATTTGTATTTATGCTTATTTGTTGTCATTTGTATACTAAATGTGGCGCGCCTGTATATTTAAAACGAATGAAACATGCGCCATATACCTTAAACGCGCCTAGTATTTGTCTTTTTTTCATTTTTCATGTTGAGAACGAAACGCACCTTCCATTTTTCATTTCTTAGTTTTCTTTTTAAGAAGTGCGTTTCAAAATAAATTGGACACTAAATCAACTCACGTCATTGTTTGTCTTTGGTGATTTTTGAATATTTTTTCAAGCGCGTTTAAGTAAAGGATCGCGCCTATTTCATACGTGGACAAACAAGAATCATTGATTAATATACATGTCCTTGATCCAATGGAATAACTTTGTTTAGATCATTTTCGTAAAATATATATGCGTTGTCTCTTTCTGTAAAACCCATTCACAAAAGGTCCGTTTAAAAAATTTCCTCTTTTATTAAAGTAGGAGGATGAGTAAAAAGTTTTTAACAAACACCTAGTAAAATGATCTTATATAGAGTTATCAAAATTGGTTTGTTTTAAAGTATCTAATACTTTCAATTTTCTTACGTATTTATTATGCTAGAGAAGTCTGATTTTTACATATATAAATTCGTACAACTGACTTTGTTACACAATTGTGTAATCAAAATACGAATTTATATATGTAAATTCTTTGACTTGGTTAGGTTATTAGATTATAGAATGACCACATGTGATAAGTTCTTTTGTTAGCTAAGGATTATGATTAAAGCTAAAGATTAAGTTGTATTTTATGGTTTTCATCATCTTTTGTTTTGATCAATTTCATTATCTACCAAAAAATCTTGTAGTCATGAAGATACATTTTAGGTGGTGATATGATTTGTTATTGTTGTTTTTCTACTGAACCACTATAAGGTGTTTCTTTTTTTCGTCTGATTTGATAATGTGTCTAATTACATGAGGTGTTTTGTTAGATAGAGTAATATATGAGGAAATTGTGTTTCTTTTTTCTCCTAAATGAGTAATCAAAGTTACTATTTTGCCCTTTCCCTAAATCTATTGATATCTTGAAAATACATGTACCGTACAAATATCCAACCCACTTCACTCAAAATTCTAAAACCCAAAAATCCATATCCAAGCCTTTGAAAACTGCAACAGATCTTTATTTAAATCCTACATTAACTATTGATCAGTTTTCAATTAGTCAAGTTTTTGTTGCTTGATATGTAAAGGAAAGTTTAGAAGTGACGTGTTGTGTGAGGAGTAGAGACTCAGAGCGGGCACAAAATAGCGAGCATGGCTCGGCTAAGCCTCGAATCGGCTAAAATTGTTGGGATTTAACATCTAGGTAACCAAGTAACTACGAGTACGCAGCGGATTGGATCTAGTAATAGCATATGGTTAACACATAATAAAAGGTAAATAGAAAGCGTACCTCTCAGCAATTCGATCTTGAAAATAAATAAGTGATTAAAACAATCACCTCTACGGTTGCTCACACAATCACGTCAACCGAACACGTTAAGTTGTCTAGACTTAACTTCACGAACAAAGCAACAATTGTACCTTCTTGGATCAAAACCCTAATCAAACAACCTTTGTGATCTTGAACCAATTAAACCGGATTAGGGTTTATAATAAACCCTAATTAACCGAAAATCCTTAAACCGAATTAAAGAACCCGAAAATCCAAATTGGGGTTCAACCGAATTCGGTTGAGGTGTAGAACCGAAACCCTTAACAACCCTAGAGAGGGGCCAGGCGATTTCGGTGAGAGAGGGAGGAGGAAAGGTTTTTAGAATGAGCAAATTATGAAGTAGGTTATGGGTGTTTATATAGGCACCCAAACCCTAATTCTAAAAAACTTTCATGGGCCTCCTTAAATGCTTGGAGAAGGAAAATAGGAATGTTGTTCGGCGTCTGTTTTTGATTAAGTTTTTTTCTTCTTGTTTCTTGTAGGCCGACTTCCGGCCAAACTCGGTAAATACTGTGTGACTCCTTCCTGTCTTGAATTCACTTTATTAAATCACATAACCGTGCAGTGAACATAAACAAAAATGATGGGTTTTTGCACCATCCTTAATTGGCTGGAGTTTTATATAGTGAACTCCTTAGTGAGGATATAAGAGACTTCTATAAAATAGCAAATCTTTTGATTATTCTATCTAATAACTTAGAAATAAAAACAATAAAGTTAGTTATGGAGATAATGGGATGCTAAAAAGACTAAAAGTTGCACAGAATTGAATTCGACATGTAAAAATGCATGTCACTAATCCATTATACTCCATGATATTGAGTTTTCAGTATTGCCCGTTGAGGTTCTATTACTTATGGCCTCTCTGGGTGGACAAATCATTTAAAGATACGCCCTAATAAATTTAGGGCTCAATCTTTTAGTATACCATTGATCATGCCATTTTATACGACATGAATTTGTAACCAATATACAAAGTTGTTGTATACAATCAACTGAAGCCTACACAATAATTACATCAATAGAAACACCACACTAAATTACGTATCTTATAACAACAAAGAAAAAAAAAGTTCCTAAAGCCTAAAGCTTAAAAAGAACGGGGGGATGATAAAGGGGAGGGGGATATGGGGAAGGAACCTTAAATCGTAAAGCCTAAAGCCTAAAGCTTAAAGCGCCTAAAGCCTAAAGTCCCTAAAGCCAAACGCCTAAAGCCAACAGCCAAAAGCCTAAAGACCAAAAGTCCTAAATTACAAAATTTACGGATTATCCCTTCCATGGGAACCCTAATTTCGACCAACAAAAAGTAGAATACCGAACACTGTTCGAGATGGACCGCAATATTCCGGGTTTCCCTTTCATGGGGGAGTCCCTAATTGTGACCAAGAGAGAAGAATAGAGGGACTTATCTAATAACAACAAGAAAACAAATTCTAAAGCCTAAACTAAAAGCCTAAACCCTAACGCCTAAAGTCTAACAAATGAACCGAAATTTCGGGTTCCTTTCAGGGAATCCCTAATTTCGATAAAAAGGAATATGAAACACTGTTCGAATGGACTAGAAATTTCCCGGTTCCTTTCATGGGGAACCTAATTTCGACCAGAGAAGAAAAGGAAGAGGTAAGGTATGAAAAATGTCGGTTTAGGGACCCCCTATTTTATAGTGTTAGGATAGGGTTAGCGTTTGAGAAAAAGCTACATAGATCATTTTGACACAAATGGTCCCTCCCTCATTAATACTTTTGTACACAAATGGTCCTCCCTCAGTAATACTGCAGCAATAAATGTAAAACACAACATAATTTCGTATAATCATGAAAGCATGAGGTACTCCTCAAGATGCTTATCAATGTATGCAATAGGGTTTTGTACTTATGGCCTTCTGAGTGAGACAAATCATTTAAAGATACAACTCCAATAAATTTAGAGGCTCAATCTTTTAGTATAATAGATGAGGAAATTGTGTTTCTTTTTTCTCCTAAATGAGTAATCAAAGTTACTATTTTGCCCTTTCCCTAAATCTATTGATATCTTGAAAAAACATGTACCGTACAAATATCCAAACCACTTCACTCAAAATTCTAAAACCCAAAAATCCATATCCAAGCCTTTGAAAACTGCAACAGAGTTTATTTAAATCCTACATTAACTATTGATCAGTTTTCAATTAGTCAAGTTTTTGTTGCTTGATATGTAAAGGAAAGTTTAGAAGTGACCTGTTGTGTGAGGAGTAGAGACTCAGAGCGGGCACAAAATAGCGAGCATGGCTCGGCTAAGCCTCGAATCGGCTAAAATGAGTCTAAGATGGGCCTCATACGCATGATCTTTGACATTCACGGCTAATAACGTATTCATCTCGGCACGAGTAAGGTCACTCAACGACACTTCACCACCCCCGTGTTGAGCAACCGACTTACTCACTCTACTCCAACTGTGCACCAACAATTTAACCCAACCCAATGCAATGCCACTAGGGGAGCATTGAATCTGATATGTATTAATACCGTAAGCAATTATCTTGTTTTGGCCTCCTTCGGCGGTCACGGCAGTTACACTAAATATGTTTTTTTTCCATTCATGAGTATTTTTCTTGGTTGCTAGCAGGGAATGTATCAAAATTTCCACTCCTTGATAAATGGTATGGTAGCATATCTTATATGCTACCAAGCCTTGGTCAAGTGTGTGTAGTTCCTCCTGTATCCTAAATCTAGTGTTTTTTCGATAAAGTCGTCTTTGAAGTCCTGGAAAGTGTAAATGGGCCCGTTCCTTACACTTTCCTCATTATGTAGAGGTTATCCCGTCTAACGTGTAAAACCAACTCATGTTTTTCATCTAGTCTTTAGTGTAACTGTGAAATATTCTACATCATCTTTCCTTCAAATAAAAGTAGTCCTGGTGTTGTTTTTATGTGCTATCCTCTTAATTTCATGGCATAAATCCCTAGTATAGTCGTCAGTGTAAATGTTGTATCTTATATGCGGACCCCATTCTAAATGATCATTTTCATCATTCATTTTTCTGTATAAAAAATGTAGTTAAACATCCTAAAAATCGAATCAGGGCATATTTCTTCTTTACAAAAGTAAATGATAACTCGAATCAGCCATATTACTTTTGTATAGAAGAAATATGGCTGATTCGATATATAAGATACAACATTTACATTGACGACTATACTAGGGATTTATGCCATGAAATTAAGAGGATAATACATAACAGTTACACTAGAGACCAGAGATGACAAACATGAGTTGGTTCTACACATTAGACGGGATAACCTTTACATAACAGGGATATGTGTAAGGAACCGTCCCATTTACACTTTCCAGGACATCAAAACGACTTTATAAAAAGAACTCTAATAATATCCGACACAATTATACTTTTACCGGTTATTTTTCTCTTTTCTAAAAAAAGAAATTTATTGAAAAGGTATTCTTACCTTAGAAAAGAACAATGAATATCGAAAAAGAAACAGCCATAAGAAAAGAAAATAATATCCGACACAATTATACTTTTACCTAATTAATAAGCTACCTTAATTTTTCTTAATGCGTATTTCTTTGTTTTATCATTTCATTGGCCTCTTAAACAACCATTCACTCTTTTCCTTCTCTAGATAAAAGTTAAGGAAAGTGTACCTTTTCAATAATTTTTTTTCCTTCTCTAGATGCTATATTTTCCTTCAATTTTTTTCTAGAGAAAGAAAAGAATGAATGGTTGTTTTAGAGGTCAACGAAATGATAAAACAAAGAATTACGCTTTAAGAAAAATTAAGGTAGCTTATTAATTAGGGTAAAGTATAATTTTGTCGGTTATTTTTCTCTTTTCTTATGGTTGTTTCTTTTCCGATATTCGATGTTGTTTTCTAAGGTAAGAATACCTTTTCAATAAATTTTAAATTTATGAGACTATCTTTTGTGTGATTTTCTATTAGTGTTTTTTTTAGTTTTGATATATCTTTCTACATCATATTCCTACATATTCTCCTATACACACAATAATATTATATATTTTTTCTCTGTTCATTATCTCTCTGCATCTAAACTCTCTATAAGATAGAAAAGGGTGTCGACAAAAAGTGGGTTAAACGGTGTGAAGATATATGCATAAATGTGTTTTTAGTGAGTTGAGTACTCGAGTTACTTTATCCAAGTTACTACAGTCTAGGTATTCCCTTTTTGTGTGATATAAACTAGGGGTGGCAATTCGGGTCGGGTTCGGGTTGACAGGTTGGCGGGTCAGAAAACCTCAACCCGAACCTGACCCATTTAAATAATCGGGTCAGTTTTGTCAACCCTAACCTGTTTATACATAACCCGAACCTGACCCATTTAACCCGTTTTATATACAAAAGTTGGCATATTACACGGGTTAAACACGTTAAATGGGTTTATGGGTCAACCATTTTAACCCACTTAACTCGTATAATAAAATATAAATAATTTTAAATTTAAGAAAAAAATCTTAAACGGGTTGGCGGGTCGACCCGCTTAATTTATTCTTAACCCGAACCTGACCTGTTTAATAAACAGGTTAGATAGGTCGACCCAAACCCGACCCAAATATATATAGACTCAACCCGAACCTGTTAATTTTCATGTCGGTTTCAGGTCGGGTTTCGTGTCGGGTCAGAAATTGCCACCCCTACCTACTACGGGCCGGACGACCGACTCGGTCGCCCCCGTAGTGGTGACTCGGTCGTCGCTTAGGTCGCCGGAGACCGTTACACCAGTTGGTCGTCCTCACGACAAATCTCGACCGAAAGAAATAGGAATAAAAATTGTTATATTTTCCAACTTTTAATAAATAAATAAAAATTTATCTTTAAAATTTCAAACGCTTTAACACTATAAATACTCACTTATTTTACCACATATACACTTTCGTCCACTTTTTTAAATGGCATGTTCGCTACCACATACCGACTCTGAAGTCGAAACTTTGGTTCAAAAACTAATTGACGAAGATAAAGGTCGTCAGAATGCGATTCTGGATTTAGCCTTGCAATTTGAAAATTCATGCACAGT